>MAVT02000180.1:0-42817 GCA_001702395.2 Diaporthe helianthi | reverse complement strand
TAAAACCTATTTTTTGTTTTTAATACTAATAAATGAAGGGTTTAGTTTAAATTTCTTAAAGACTTAGACCTTAAAAAGACTATTTATTAAGAGACTACTTAATATATAAGCTAACTATAGTTAAAAAACTAGATAAATAAATTTCTTATATAATTAATCTAAATAGTTTAATACTTTTTCAAAAGTGAATTAAAATAATTTAAGTAAAATATAAATTAGTAATAAAACTAATAATTAATAAATTATCTTATTAAATATTAGTAATATTGATATTATAATATAAAGTAAATTCTATACCTTTATATAGTAAAATTAACTAATTATAGTAACTCTATATGAAATTACTATACTTAAAGTTAAAATTAAGCTATTATATTATTTAAGGCAGTAATTAAAATGATAATTATAAAGTATATATACTATAATAGTATTTTACTAAATTATATAACACCCCTTATAATTAGATTTGTCTTAAGTAAGCTTTATAACTATATTAATAGAACTATAAATAAACTCTTATAAAGAAGGAGTTATAGAGCTTAATATTCTAATAAGAATATTACTATAAATAAAATTAAATAAACGTTTTAGAGATTTCTTTAAGGTCTAAGAAAGTATAAAAAGACCTTTCTTTAAAAAGCTAAAAAGTACCTTAATAGTTATAGTTTAAGCTTACTACCTTTAAGTAGTTATTAGAGTCTTAAACTTAATAATAACTTACTTATTGAAATTACTTTATATAGTAAATAGCTAGTTTATAGTAAGTATATAAATAAGTTACTAACTATAATAATTATAAGAAGTAAAGTTAAATAAAGTAAGTAAGGGATTAGCTCTTTTCCTAAAACAATTAAAGTAATTTTTATTAGTTATAATAAAAGTTAAACTTATAGTTATTAAGTAGTTATAACTAAATTTAAGTAAAGTAGTAGAGCTAATACTAGATTTTATAAAAGGCTATATAATATTAAATAAAATAAATAACTTATAATTATAAATAACTAGCTTAATATAGTTATTAAGGTTTTAAAAAGGGAATAAATAAATTTAATAATATAAATTAGTAGTACTAGGGTATAAAGATATTAATATATTGGAAAGGTTGTTACCCTTTATTTAATAAATACTTCTTTTATAACTATAGTTAGAGTAAAAGTTATTATTAAGAAGGATATAAGGTATAATATATATAATAAAAAGAGTATGTAGAAAAAGGAAGGATTAATTAAGGAAGATATAATAAATTAAGTAAAACTTAAAGATAAAAGATTATTATTATTATTAGTTAAAAAGAGAGTTAAAGTTTAAAGAGCTAGATATTTAATATATTATAAATAGCTAAATAGCTTATATATTATGAATTAACTCTTAAAATATAGCTAATAGCTTAATTTAGGGTTCTTATAGGTTTTCTTTTATTCTTATTTTATAGACTTAAAAAGGGGGTTTTTACTAAATAAAAGTTTAAATTTTACTATAGACTTTATATAATGTTTTAAGTATATCTAGTATATTTATATCTTAGGCTATATAATATTTAGCTTATAGATACTTACTTTAAAAAAATAATATGATTTATATAGAGTTTTACTAGAAGGGGTTTTATTTTATTAATATATTTATTAGTATAGTAGTAGCTTCGCTACCTATAGGATTTTAGAGGTATATAATCGATAGGTTAATAGCTAGCTGGTACCACCTAGCGGCTAGCTACCCTAGATTAGTTAGTAAGATTCTATAGCTATCTAGCCGCCTTAACGGCCTACTATAGAATCTTTAACCTACTGAATATAACTAACTATTAATAACTACTTCTTTACGTATATATAAGGCTAACTAACATTAATTAATAGTCTAACTAGCTATGGATCGATAAGGTTACTAGTCTTCTTAAAGATAAATTAATCGTAGATACCTACAATCGTTATAGCGAGAAGTAAGTCGTCTATAGATAGCTGTAGGCGATAACCTCGTCGCTAATAACCTCCTTTGCGACTATAACTATATAAGAAAGCAACTACTATAAATACCTATAGAAGTTCTTCTTACTTTATTAACCCTCTTAACCCTCTTAACTCTCACAGCGATAACCTTATCGCTAATAACCTCCCTTATAACTATATAAGAAAGTAACTACTATAGATACCTATAGTAGCATTTCTTATACTATTAGATAAGCTTCCTATAGTAATAACGACTACTAAGATGCCTTAACTAGCTAAGTCTTATAAACGATAACTTTATACAACCTCCTCTTCCTAGTACAAACCCTATCTACAACGAGCTCCTCTTATAACTATATAAGAAGTTTAAGACTATAGATACCTATAGTAGCTTTCTTAATTAATTAGTAAGACCTCTTATAATTAACTACCTTATACGCTTCTTTTAAGCTAGTATAACTACCCTCTACCCTCTACTCTTCTTACCTTATATCGCTACTAATACCTACTAGTAACCTAAGTAAATACCCTTAATATAATAATAAGCTATTTAAATCTAAGGGTACCCTTGAGAAGTATATTAATAATAATGACTAAGAACTTCTTACTTAGATAAGGAATATTAAAGGCTATAGTATATATATAGTACTACCGATTACTATAGTAATTATTTAATATTTTACTTAAGGTAAGCTAGCTACTATTAAGAGTACTTAATTCTTAAATCTTATAAATATATTATTTACTAATTATAATAGTCTTCTTTACTTTAACTTTTAAGAGTATTTTAAGCGCTATAATAAGATAACGTTTATATAAATTAAGCCTAAGATCCTCTAAAGCCTTTAAGACTACCTTTACTTTTATAGTATTTATACTAGAAAGAAGGACTTAGGTATATTAGAAGCGCTAGTAAACTTTAATTTAAGACCTAATAATAATACTATTAACTTACCTAAATAGCCTTAAGATAAGTTAAAGAAGGTAACCTTTTACCTATACTTAAAAGTATATAAGAAGTAATTACAACTTAAAGAGCCTTAACTTAAGCCCTAGCTATTACCTTAATTTAAGCTAGTAAAGCTAATTAATTAGGCTATAAGACCTTTATAAGCGTAATTATATAGTTAAGCTTAGCTTTAACCTAGTTAAGCTTAGCTTTAACCCCTTAATTAACCTAAGGCTAACTACTAAAATAAGATTATCTATATAAGTAGATTTTATATAGGCTATATATTATATAAGTACCTCTCCTATAAAGAGGTCGTATAGCTCTATATTTATAGCGATTTTTAGGAGGAGGTAAAACTATATATACTACTAGAACCCTAGCTAAAGTCAACTACCTAGTATAATAATTAGTCGCTACTATATAAAGCTACTAAAGCTAAGCCTAGCTAACCTACTTAAGCCTAAGCTACTAAGTATAACGACGATTATATTGATTAGTTACCTTACTAAGCTACCTATTAACTCGAAGATAAGCTACATACCTATAGTAAAGATAATAAGTATAGTGAAGAGGAAGGCTTCTACTTAGGCGGTAATAATAGATTTAATAACTACAACGACGGTAATTATAACTATAAGTAGGCCCTAGCTTAGCTAACTATAAGAAGAAGAGGATAAAAAGAAAGACTGCTAGAGGAATAGTACCTACTAGCTAAGTAGGTATCTAAGCCCTAATAGCTACTAGTACTTAGTAATAGCCTAATAAACCTAACGATTAGAAGCGATTTAACTAATTTACCCTACTAGCGTAATTGTAATTATAATTATAATTTAACGATTTATAAATATTAAATTTAAGCGATTTGCAGTACTTAAAACAAGTAATTATAATTAGGTATTTAGTAGGTAATTTAGGTGATTAAGCGTTAGACCTACTTTATTATTAATTCTATAACCTCTAATTAGCTAGAAGGGAGGAACTTAATTTTAATATAAGAAAGTAAAAAGTTACTAGTGTTAGTATAGTAGTAGCTTCGCTACCTATAGGATTTTAGAGGTATATAATTAATAGGTTGATAGCTAGCTAGCGCTACCTAGTAGCTAGCTGCCCTAGATTAGTTAGCAAGATTCTACAGCTATTTAGCCGCCTTGACGGCCTGCTGTAGAATCTTCAACCTACTAAATACAACTAACTATCAATAACTACTTCTTTATATATACGTAAGGCTAACTAACAATATTCCTCTATAAAGTTAAAGTCTTTTAGCGAAGTTTTAAAACGGTTTTTATAAACTAGATATTAAGATATAAACTTAGAAGGTTTATAGTAGAACTTTAGCTTTTTTAAGCTTCTTAACTAAATTCTTATCTTTTATAAATATAATAGGCTTAAGCCTATATATTAATTGAATATTTATAAAGGCCTCTTTATATCTCTAGAAGATATTCCTTCTTACTTGAACTGAATAGTAGGCTATATTTTTGAATAACTGCAGGGTCAGCAGCAGGCGCCAGTGGTTTAGCGGTAAAATCCATCGTTGCCATCGATGGGCCCCCGGTTCGACTCCGGGCTGGCGCATGTTCTCCTCGTCTAAATACAAATCTAATAGACGTAAACTTTAGTTTTTTTAACCAAGTTACTTTAACTATCTACTATCTTTATAACTAGGTGTCTAGTTTTATCTAGCTTTAGCCTCTTCTTAAAAGCTTTTAACCTTTTAGAATCTTAAGGCTTTAGCTTTTATACTTAAATAAGCTTAAGTTATAGTATCTTAAAAATCTAAATATTTTTAAATATAGATTAAAGGTCTCTTAATATCTTTAATAATATATTAACTGTCTGTAATTTTATTAAGGTAACTATCAAGTAAGAGGCTATTGTAATATAAAGATAAACGTAGTAATTTAGCTATATATTTAGATAATAGAATATAACTAGTTACTTTATTTAAAGTTTTTCAAGTAATAGTTTATTAAATTATATCTTAGTAGGTTTATAAAAGAAGGTTATTATAAGTAAGTTATTAAATTAGTTAGTTTTATTAATAAAATATATATTCAAGAGTAAAGCTAGAACCTTAAATAAAGTAATAGTAGCTTTTTTATATTATTTATTTTAAGTAATTTAAAAGCTTAAGTTCTATAGTAAATATTACTTTTACTTAATACTTCGTAGCGTACTAAGTTACTTATAAATTATAATAGCTTTAACCCTAATACTATTAATATAAATAGACTAAGTATTTAAAAGTATAGCTTAATACTATAGCTACTTATAAAGAGGCTTTTAAGCTTATAAAAGTAAATTAGAATATTAATATAAAATTTTCTATATAGTAAAACTTACTATATTTATCTAAAAAGATTTATTATATTTTATACTTTTTAAATACTTATTATATCTCTAGTTTAGTAGAAGAACTTTAAGAATATAAATAGTTAATAGTTATATAGTTATTAGTATTAGTAAAGAGAGGAATACTAACTTTATTAAGGGTTACTATTAGATTTTTATTAAAGTCTTTATTAACTAAGTAAAAGTTAAGTTTTTTTTTAAAAAAAATAGTAAGGATTTAAGGACTATTAATAATTTAATATTTTTATTAAGTCAGAGGTTAATAATTTTTAGGAAAAGTACTACTAAAAATTGAAGATAAAGAGAGCTATTACATAGTATATTGTTTTATAATAGATAGTTAAGTACTTATAAAGTAATAAGGGAGTAATTAAAGGTAGTAAATATATAGTTGTTATATAGTTATAGGCTTAGATATTAGGTCTAATACGGCAATATTAAATAGAAGGCTCTAATTAGCTAAGAGGTCGATATTTAGCTAAAAGTAGTAATTATAAGTTAAGCTTAGTACTTAAAGCTATATTAAGCTTAAAAGGAAAGTTATTAAAAGTTTAAGAGTAATTTAAGTAAGGGTTATTATATAATAGAAAAAGAGGTCTTTTAGTAGCTAGAGTATATAACTTATTAAATAGTATTAGGGAATACTTAGTTTAATTAGCCTATTCTAGATACCTAGCTTAGGGGATTACCCCTATTTATATACTTACTAGTATAGGCTAAATCATTACCTATATTAATAATTCACGGAGTCTAGAATATTCTAATAAGAAGGCGCATTGAGGAATACAACTTAACACTTGGTTCTTATATCACTTAGTAGCCCTTAGCGATGCGCTCTTCTCAGGTTATATCAATGCATAGGCGTTTGTTCAACTTATACGGCTGGATATAAGGCTGCGGATCGACAATTATGTAATTGGAAGGAAGAATATAGTACGGCCGAGGCCCATTACACGATTAAGTAGTGCTTTCAATTTACCCAATGTCTTAGACGCTCTCAACATGTTAACTCCTTTGATTTTCTTGTTATCATTTGTGTCATCCGAGACTCCAAATGCCTTGCCAGTGACATTGCCAATGTCCCTTGATGGAACAAACGGTTTCCGCACGCCATCCTGCTCGAAGAGCTTGTCCATTAGCGAGAGAGAGAGAGACCTGAAAGACAACGTCTAGTCTCTGATTACGGGGTCTGCCTACAGAATCCGGTAATACTTGATGTGACCACTGACGTTTTGTTCCTGGGAAAAAGAACCAGGCGTACAAAGTCATTGCGAAACAGAACGCCCTGTACAGAAAGGATCATGTCCCGTAGCCGTGAGCTGGAAGAGTCGCGAACAGTTGAGGCGTGCACTTCGTCACGACAGAGTTGAAGAGCTACTAAGATGCTGTGGCCACCCCATGTGCAACGACCGAAATCCAGCGGGCGACATTTACTAAGTAGAGATCGCGGTCTCAGTCTCTCGGTAAAGCCTTTTGCACGACTATCAAGCGCACGGAAGAAATTCTCAAAGTGGACATACCGAGCAGTAGGTCCAAAGTCAAACCAAATAATCCGATCTCATTGGTACGCGGCAAATGTGTATATAGCGACGAGAGCTATGTAACCGGGAGCAGTGACAGGTGTGCCACCACTTGGAGAGTCGAAGCGCATATAGAATTAGACGAAGGGTAATCTATTATTAAGCTTTCTTTCTTAAAGTTATATTTGGAAAAGAACTGAATTTAGGACATCATTCCTTTTAGTATCTTCATATGTTACTCTCTGTATAATGATTATGTAATGATGTTATTTACGTATTTGATTCTCTTTTCTCCTTAACCCACAGCCTAACGTCTTGTATTGGTTTCCCACCTTGAATAATTTCAAACACGGCGACACTGTGCCCAAAGTCCCTATGGATCCATTTTCTCAGTTCCAATCCCAGTCGCGAGTCCACGCCATAGTCAGCCAGGCCCTTTGCACTCAAGTGCTGTCTGTTGAATAGTGGCAGGGAACGATTAGTTCTATTAGCCTATTCTAGGCGTCTAGCTCGGGGACTTCCCCTATTTATATACTCGCTATTACGGGCTAATATATTACCCGTATTAATAATTCACGTAGTCCAGAATTTTTCAACACTGTCAATATGGTCAACCTCCACTGCCAGAGCTCAGGCAACCTTCTCTCGTAGGGCAGTCTCGACCACGTTAATACCCTAGGGTACGGTCGGCCGCACTGCAGGCTCGCGCAAAACGCTGTGCTACTTCGTCGGCTGCAACCAAGGGGCCACCTCCTTGGACCGCTTCACTGGCAAGCACAAGGTCAAAACCAGCGAACAAGCGCGTGCCTTGTATAGTCTCTGGCGCTACATTGGCCTGGGCGCGCACCTTGTCCGGCGCCGTGAGCCCGATCAGCAGCTGGCTCGCATCCTGGTTCAGCGAAGGGAGTGAAGGATCGCAATAGTGGTCGAGCACGGCGAGTAGATCAACGGTGGCGACGGGCTTTGTCCCAGGCGCTGGTGAAGCGGCTATTAAGGTCAGTGGATTCGTGAATAGCGCCATCAATCGCGCATCCAGCCGAGGTCGAGGGAGACAGAGACCCCCGGGTAGCCGGTTGCCGTGCGGTGGCGCGCAAGAGTATCTTGAAAGGCGCAACGGGCCGCGTAGTTGCTCAGCTCTAGGGTCCTCTAGCTGGTAGACCATAGATACCTAGGTAAGGTCTGCCTTTTGTCATTGCAACATAGTTACAACATAATTGGAAAATCAATAATTTGCATGTATTACCAGGATATACTGCATTTGCCCATACCTGGGGATGCTTCCTGTGCATTCTTCTGGAGGTGTCTTCCACTATGTATTGTTTCTTGTTAGCCATCCGTGCAAACTACATTGATATGTACCTGCACATGTGTTGAGCCCAGCTCTCCAGCATCATGGCCTGGGTTTTGTTTTGCAGCCTTCCATACACGCTTTTGCATAAGGCCGCTGAATCAAGCCACAGATGTGCCAAAATAAATTCAAGTGTTAGGTACTGCTTTGGGATCTTCGCAGTATTGTATTGAGATGCAGGACATTTGGATGCTTAATGTGCTTCTGGCCAAGCAGAAGAATTATATGTAAACATCCAGAGCACACTCACATCCAGCAGAACTATCACTCAATGAAAACATCAAGTGTTCTGGTTAATTTGGTACTTCCTGCATTGGAATTTCATGAATATCTTACTAATTACCCTACCTAGGTAGGATAATGCAAGTGACCGCGCTGAACTAAGACCAATAAACCATGCAGTGCAAACGTTAGTCTTTCACCATACATGAATGTGTGCCTAGACTATTACCATCAATTGGACGACGGCGGAACTTAAACTCAGGTTGGAAAGAAATTCTTGAGGTGCCACAAAACTTCAAAGTCGTGTGGCGGGATCCTTTGTGAAACCTTCAGCTGCTTGCCCAGGTGTCCGGTGCAGGCGATGCTAGCGATTTTGTAGCGAAAGGCAGCGTTTGAGTCCGGCAAATTTTAGGACCCTGAAAGTAACGTATCAGCTGTGTTCGTAATACTACATCTGTATTGTAACATGAGTCGCTGGTCGCTCACAACACCTCGACGACATGAGCCGGAGTGTCAATCCGTAGTGGCTCACCAAACGTCATCAGGCTGTCATCCGGTACCAGAATCCCTCAGTCCACCACTGGCGGCTTCCCCAAACAGTTGATCTATAATTTAACAGACATCGATGGTATTCTACAGCATACGGCGACATGACGCTCGATTGGCGTACAAGGCTTGTCATTAACCTCAACCAAACAACCCAGTCCAGACAACTTTAGAAACAAAAAGGCAGCACAGTACAACGACCACACATTGGCAAACACGATCCTGAAGTCTGGGGAGGTCAACTTTGAAGCCACCACAGCAAAATCCCAAGATTGGCATACCGCTGCTTGAGTGCAACGACAACTCAGCACAAGTCTTGACCACCCCCAAACCCACCACACGAGGAAACATTTGAGGAGCAACCACCCCACCCCCAGAAAACAAAGGGCAATGATGCGCGCGTCAGCATTCCGATCAACCTGCCAGGCAGCAGCATGCTGCTGCCTCAGAGCCACAAGCACCCAGCCCGCGCTACCAAGCTGCGCAGTGCGACAGCAGCAGCAGAGGCGCAACTATGCGTCGGGGCCGGGGCAGCACTCGAAGGGGCACAGGCATATGGAGACGCCGAACAAGAGCGGCAACCTACCACTGTAAGTTTCTCACACACACACACACACGCACATACGTGTAACACTTGAGCCCCCTCCCGTGCCACGCACACATAACTGCCATATCAATCTTGGACCCCCCCCCCCGGCGCCGCCCCCAGAATAACAGAAAGGAAGGTGGAACGCTAAACAACCTCGACTTTGACAGTCTCATAGCCGGGGCCTCCCTCCTCTTAGTCGGCGCGACATACACCATCTCAAGGGGCCAACCAGATGACGTCAAGCACAACGACCACGCGGCGCAGGCCGGGGGCAGGTACACGCACGGGCGGGAGCAGCAGCAGCAGGAGGGGTCGACCGCATCCGCCCACGACGACAATAACAACAAGATCAAGGCCGACTTACCCCCTGACGCGCCCAACCGGCCCGAGAACCTGGCCGTCTCGGAGGAGAAGATGAAGACGAAGCCGCCGAGCAAGAGGGTGCACCCGCAGGGGTGAAAGGGGAAAAATCCTTTTGGGATGGGAGAAAACGGGAGCAGTTATTGGAGGACTCGCAGTGATGGGGTGTTGGGGTCGTCTATGGTCGTTCAAGAGGCTGCCATGGCCTGGTCCCAGTGTGCCTTCGGAAAGGCCTGGATGGCCTGCCGGGTTACCGGTAAGAGCAAAGCATTGTAAATTAGTACGAAATCACGCAACCACGAGATAGGGTCCACTTTCGGTCAACGTTGGAGTGTCTTTATTTGCTGCTGGTGGGTTTGTCTGGCCCGAGGCTGTCCCGAACATGCCATGCCGTAACCCCTCGAGGCTGACACCCGGTTTCCAGCTTCAGGGTTATTTCTCACCCTTCTTGGCTCTTCCTTTAAAGGTCGGATGTCCCTTTGGGTCCCTCTTCAGCTCCTCCATTGTCTCCACATATGACGATCCCTCGCCCTTCTCAATCTTCAGAGCATCGATAGCCAACGAGGCGTACTTGGCCGCGCGCTGGTCGTAACCCAGCACATTAAAGTTGAGCGCTGCGAGGATGTACGCGTTGGCGATGCGACATTGCAGGCGCTCGTCGTCGTACAGCTTCAGCAGGTAGGTGATGAGCCCGACGGAGACGTCATTCGAGGTGTTGGCCAGGTCTTGGAGCTGGCCCTCGATCCACTTGAGCTCCTTGATGCGCTTGTCCGACTCGGCGATCTCGTCAGCGAAGGCACTGCAGTGAGGACATGTGCAGGCGAAGCCCCAGTGGGACTGGGCGCGCTCCTGCCTGTCGGCGTGCGGGGCCAAAGGGTCCAAGTAGGTGATGGTGATCTCCTCGCCAGCCTCGATCGGCCGGACGGCGGTGGTGATATGCATCAGCGTCGACTGGTCGACATAGTACGCAGCGTTGGGCCGACAATCGTGGTTTGTCTTGCCCACCTCGGGGAAGGCACCGTAGTGCTGGCCGTTGTCCCCGCCCAGGTCCAGCCGGAAGGCGTTGGTGGTGAGACGGGCCGCGACGGGGTGCTCGTCGGGGTTGTGGGCCATTTGGCCCATAAAAAGATCCGCAGTCTGCTCAGGCAGCGACCTAAGAGCCAGGTCCAGGAGCCGGTATTGCCCGGCCTGGTCTGGCTCCTCTTTGAAGCCCTGGTGGACGAGAAGAACCGGGGTGTGAGCCATGACAGGGTCGCTGCGGACGAGACGCTGCTTAGCGATAACGCCATTCCCCTTGCCCTCTACCTCTGCGACGTGGAAGGGCAGGTTGTCGTCGTCGTGGTTGAATGACACCTCGAACTCGTGCAGGAGATCCCCGACCTCTCTCAACCTCGCGATGTTCTCGGCGGTGGTGATGGCAGCGAGGCCTCTGCCGCCGGCGAAGCGTGTGCTGTTGTAGAGGCAGTATCTGCCGACACACTCGTCACCACCAGTCCATCGTGGGGGGCCTGCGAGGCTGTTGACGATGTCGGTGAGGTTCTGCTGCCTCAGGACGGGGCAGACGAGATCTGGGGGGACGAGGCTCCACCAGCAGACGTCGGAGTTGTCGAATGCGACCTGCTCATGGAGTAGGGCATTGGCGACTGGAGACACGAACAGCTGCAGAGCTGCCAGCAGCAGCACGATGGACAGGGACAGCAAGTGCGAGTACGAGTGCGACGGCGAGCGGGGGTGTGCAGCAGCTGGAGGTAGCATGCTTCGTTGAGGCTAGCTGACCGTTTGCGAGAGCCGGCTACGCATGCGGTGGGAGCAATTGGTGCGATACAGCTGATGACATCTGTGTGTGCAGAGTGCTTGTTTGCCTCCTGCTGGCTGCTCGGTTGCACTCCGTACGTTGACATGAATTGGCCAAGGTTGGGGTCGGGCCGGGTTTTCTCAGGTGGAACCACGTTTCATGGGTGCACTTACTCCGTTAAGTAGTCAGCGTACCAATTCAGCCAAGTTAGGAAAGCCGTAGGCCCAAAGAGAGTTTTAGAGCGGGAAGATCTGAGCGCCACGGTGGAACAGCCCGCCTGCACCCACCTGCAACTTCGCCACTGCCCCCAACCTCCAGTCTCACCTGCATATGTGGTGTGCGTACCTGACGTACATGTATGTAGACCAAACTTCCAAGTTCTAACCTAAAAAAAACCAGAAGAGCCACAGAAGGATGAATAATTGGCTTGGCTTGGCTTGGGCCCCTTATTAGCGATGGGCCGACGCCTCTGGCAGCTGTGAATGTGAAAATGCCATGATGACGTAAGGATGTGTTGTTGACCGGAGCTTTCTGGCCTGGTTGGCCCGTGCTCAACCTCAAGCCGCCCTGCCGCCCCAACTCCCCCCCATGGAACGCCAGACATTTTGCATCTTTTTCATTGCCGTACTGCCTTCCAATTTGCTCATACCCAAGTCCTCACAAATAGAGAAGATGGGTGTCTCATCAAGAGTCTATAGATGGGAGACAACTGTGGTGTCGACTCCTTGAACAACCGTTTTGGGATCCATGGAGTAGATAGGGATCCATCCTCCTAGCGCCCGCGTCCATATCCACATTCCAATCCATCTTCTGCACATGTGGCGCCCTCTTGCCCCTCTTGCCTGCCTGCCCGTCCTACCAGCCCTACTCCACCTCTCCAGCTGTGCGCCGAACATTGTAATCGTTGACGGGAACCTGGACTGGCATCTCCCACTTCCCAGCTCTGCGGTACCGTTCCTAGATTCTTCTGCACCAGTCGACTGGCTGGGCTGCCCCTCGCCGTTCATCCGATTTACGATTGATCCGTCTGATAATGGCGGGGCCGCACAGACAGCACAGACTCTGGCGGTGCTTGGGCGTTTCAAAGCTTATTCCTTCGATCTTCCCCTGCCCTAAGCAGCGAGAGGACCAGCGTCAGACGAATGCGGAATCCAAGGGCTATCTATCGCCCCTGCGATAGATGTCGTTCGAATCCGAGACACACTCACCAGCACAAGCAGAGTCTAACACAAGTTGACTTTGCTGGCTGACTGACTCTGGTGGCGGGAGCCTCGAGCTGGCAGGGTTGCATCGGGCGAGCTGCCATCTGCGGGGCTGCCAGGCAAGCTTCCAACGAGACAGGCATGACCCAGCATCAGCCTTATGCCACGGCGACAGGCGGCATAAAAATAAATACACTACATCGTCACTGAGGCTGTTGCTCAGCTGTCGCGTCTCGTCTACCTAGGTATATATTCTACACTGCCAAGGGCCACGGCGACTAACCTTCAAAACTCTATGTTTCTAGCACATCTGGCCACTACCGAGTATCATTACTCCGTGCTTCGAGCACTGCCGGCTAGCCGCAGGCCTGCGCTGCCTGCGTCATGATTGCACAGTTGCACAGTGGCACCACTGGCACTTCAGGCTCTGTGCCTTGTTGCACAGTACGGAGTACCACATTTTCCACACGCCATGGCAGCACGGCTGCACGGCTGCTGCACGGCTGCTGCACGGCTGCACAGGCTGCATGGGTCTCTTATCACCATGCACTAGAACCTTAGGTGTAGATTCCAAGCTTTCCTCGATTGGCTTCGTTCTGACACTGTCTGTGTGTTGCTTCTGCTGGTGGCCACAAGTACGGAGTAGGTTCCCCTGTGCTCTCTACCTAGGTACCAACCTTCCTGCCTTCCTCCGCCCTGTCTTAGATCCCCGACTGCCTGGGTGCTTCTTTACTCCTCCTCGCTCGTTCCCCGTCCATTCACCTCAGCGTCTCCCATACCTTCCTAGCTTGTTCCTGGCTTGTGGTGCACTTGTTGCTTGCGCCACGCACCTTTTGACGTCGCGTACTTCCCGCCTCGCACCATTTTTCCCCTCCTTCAACTTGTGTTTCCCTGTAACTTGGCATTATTTGCGTTTTACTGCGTCATCGGGTGGGAGCAGTCTACAGCTCTATTGCTCAGGAGTTTGGGTCCAACTCGAAAGCCATTCTGCTCGGCTCCACGCTGGAACTGGTACCCCTCAGCCACAGTCTACCCGCCACTGCCACCATCTGTGATCCTGATTTTATGTCCCTCGCATTGCAGCGAATACTGTGATCGTAGTGCGCCTTCTTATTTCTCACCCACGACATCGGTTTAATCCCCTAGGTCGGAGCAATTTTATATAACCTGCGAAAAGGCGAGGGCGAGACGCGACCGACAGTCATCGGCGCAGCGATCTAGTCACGAGAACAGGCGCAGTTCTCTTATAGACGCTTGTCGTCTCCACCTCAGCTGAAGCTGCCGACTCGGTCCTGAAGACGGTCCTGGGCCGGACATGTCCGCCATCATGTCGAATCGCCGTCATTTCAACTTCTTCATCGTCGCATGTCTCTTCATACTCTTCGTCTTCTTCCTACGCGCGGATTTGGGGGGCAGTAACGTCGCAAAACACGTCAAGGGAGATGTCGGGACATGGGTCGAAGGCCTGCGTGAACAAGAGAAGCCGCAAGAGAAGCCCGAAGAGAAGCCAATAGAGAAACCCAAACCAACCCCAAAATACAAACCGACGCCAACCTATATTCCGCCTCCTGTTCGAGACCCATTTCCCCTATTAGCGACTTCGACACCGCCTCCTATCCCACGGTGGAATCGACCACGAGAAAACCTCCACAAAGACTATGACCTGCCAGTCCCACCTCCCCTGCTTATCGGCTTTACGCGCACCTGGCCTATCCTACTGCAAGCAGTCGTCTCCTCTATCACAGCAGGCTGGCCGCCCGAGCAGATATACGTCATTGAGAACACGGGAGTCCAGATGGCAAATGCTCGTGGCCAGCTGTCCCTCCAGAACCCTTTTTACTTGAACCACGCCCAGCTGAAGAAGCTCGGCGTCAACGTTGTCCAGACTCCTGTGCTTCTGAACTTTGCCCAGCTTCAGAACTTCTTCCTGTCCATGGCCAACACGCACAACTGGCCTTACTACTTCTGGTCTCATCAGGATGTGCTCACTCTGTCTTTCGAAGAAGGGTTTGAAGGGGTCACCCCACCATATGACCAGCCCGGCTACAAGACTGTGTACGAGCTCGGCTGCCAATGGCTCGATGATGCGCGCAAGAACGACGATAGGTGGGCCGTGCGGTTTTTTGCGTACGATCACCTGGCGCTGGTGAATCCAAAGGCGTATGAGGAGGTCGGGGGATGGGATACCTTCATCCCTTATTATCTGACCGACTGCGATATGCATAGCCGACTGCTCATGTCCAATCTGAGCATGATCGATAAACACGCAGGGACCGTCACTGATACCAGTACCGCACTGAACGATCTCATCGCTCTTTATCGCGACCCGAAAGTCGTCCCCGATTTCACGGACCCCAACCCACCCGCGCCTGGTCCAGAGCCAGCCGCCAAGTCAAAACGTGCCCCGAGTCCCGAAAGCACCAAATCTGAAGATCCCAATCTGGCATACTACCACTCGCTTCGCCACGTATCGGACCGTATGTTCCACTACAAACATGGTGAGCGAGGTCGCAACACATGGCAACAAGGGCAGCACGGCGGGATAGGAGATCCCTTCTACTACTCGGCCGCCGGCTTCGCGGAGGCAATCGACGTCCTGACCGAGGCCGGGCGTGAGGTATTCCGCCGGAAGTGGGGACACCGAGACTGTGATTTGATATCGGGGGCAGGCCTGAGACCCAGTGACGCATGGCGCGTGGAGAAAGACTGGTCGGACTAGTTGCCCGGCCGGCCTAAATGGAGCCCTGAGTGGAACTCGGTCTTTGGAGCGTACAAGCATGGCGGGTATGGCGATGGTCACGGATAGGGGCCTTTTGTGATGCGAGCATCCTTGACTGTCTTGTTAGTTCTGTTGGCCAGGGCAACTGTCTTGCGGTTATGGTTGTGTTTGAAGCGGCGAAAATGTTTTTGGGCTATGGCGTACAGGTGTTGGTAACCGCATTTGTGTGTGGTCTCTTTTGTCAACAAGGAATGCATTGATGCCGTATTTGATTAGTTCACTACCTAGGTACATAGATTCCGTGTCCTAATGCACTGGGACTTAGAGGGTAGCAGCGTACTTAGGTACCTAGGTACGTCAGATAACTTTTTGAATAGATGCAGCATGCTGAATTAGGTTCTGTTCCTAATATCTCACCGGTTGATGTCGTTTTTTTGCTGGGTGTAGGCATGGGACATTTCCTCGGATGGACTAGACGGCATGGCAGATGCCCACTCAACACTGAACGTCAACTCGCCAGTAGGCTTGAGCGGAAAGCAAAGTCAAGCTCGGCTGAAGCTAGAGTATTCAGCTTGATGCACAGATGTGCGTTATCTACCACAGGCTTCGCCAGCTCAAATATGACACTTTCCTCCTAAGTTCCCTGGCTAGAAGGTGGATCAACGACAGATATTTTAGTCGGTACGCATGTTGCATTCATCTGATGTGGGGTGACATGGTTCTTGGGAGACCTGCAAAACTCAGCCTGCCCCACACACATCCATCCTCAAGTGCTTTTATCTGTCATTGTTTGTGTGGCTCTATGGTGTCTGTTTTGGCTCCCATTCTACTCTGTGTGTACCCTATGATCTGGCACATTTCTTCGGAAATTTTTCTTTCTGCCGTGGTGTTTGTTTCTCAGCTTCCTGCCCACAAAAAACCGCCTTTTGGCACTTGAATTTGACACCATGGACAAGAGGTAGAATTGCAGCCCCAGATAGTGTACCATCCATTCCCCTCAATCCAAACCACGATCTGAGAAACTCAATGTCAGAGTCCATCATGATTTAGAGTGCGGATTCTTTTTAAATGAAAGTGCTCACCTGGCACAGATCCTTTCAGGATGAATCTCGACGCATCCTGAAAGCCTTTTGGTGTTGTCACAAATTTGGCTGGGAGCTCTTGTTGGTTTGGTCTTCTAGTAGGCAAGAGTGTGCAAGAAGTGTCTTAATCAGTTACTTAGTATGACAGCTGGGTGGGTGATCACTGGCCCAGTATCCTTTTACAAATCTCTTGGGCTGCGAATAGGCCCTTTCTGGACTGGACTGTCTGTACTGTGAAGTTTGCACAAGCCTAGGGTGCTCATCATTGATTGTGTACATCTGTACACTATTGTTACATACTGTCAAACTTATAGAGGTGGCATCATGTCACAACGGAGTCTCTGTGGCTTCCAAGATTGCCTCCCTTTGTTGTGTTGTCCCAGGTGCCTGCAATGAGGTTGGGATGGGGGGGGTTCCATGGGGATGCTGTAGCCATGTAGCAGACACCCAATCAGAGCACTTGAGCCTCGTCTTGCCAAGTGAACATTGACAACTACCCAGCCTGGCAATTTGGTGTCATGCACTCTTCTACAGGGGCCAATGGCTCCCTCTCATTATCAGGTAGTCCTTTCTGGATGGGTAATGTGTTTTCTCTTACTTGGACAGTTTGATGATGCCCGTGACGCAGGGCACTGAGGGACAAAGTGCTCAGCCGCATCCCACTCAGCCTCGCCCCACTCGGCTGGACACAAGGCACGCCGGCGAACAAACACGGCTGAGGGCATGTCTGCATAGATCGCAGCCTGGTGTCCCCCTCCCAGCCAATAACCCCGACCCCGAAGAAACCCACCCACAAACTACGTTTTCGCAGCTAGTCGCGTTTCAAATTCTAAAGCTCTTGAAAACTTTTCTTCTGCCACACACTTCGAGCCGTCTACTTCGACGCTCACCAAACCCTCCCTCCTGCAGCACCCTTTCAAGCCTGTATCTCTCTCTTTTGCAAATCTCGGTTCCACTTGAGCAACTCCTCTTCGGTGGTACACTCCAAACTGTCTTTTCTGGCGCAGATTGCACGATGCCTCGATCGCTCCCTCGCACCACGTTGGCACGTCCTGAAGTCCCGTCAACGGCCAAACCTGCCATTTTCCAAGACATCGCAAGTTCATCTCGATCTCTTCAGAGGTAAGCGCAATTAATTCCGCCCAGGGCCCAGCGCAAAGACTGTGACACTAAAGACTCTTGCAGAATGGACGACGACGACGTGGAGCCACGGTCGCAGACTCCGGTCTCTCGCCGTCAAGTGGTGTCGTTCTTAGTCCGTATACAACCTGAAGGCGTACGGTCCCTTCATACAGTGGTAAACGCTCAAAGACCCAGCGTTTGCAAGAAAAGAAAACACAGGGTCAAAAGCCCGTCTCTAGGGGCACGTGGCAGCAGCCTTGTGCCGCAAAGACGAGCCTAGGGCGATGATGACAGCCGGACCGATCTGACGGATGCTCCTCGGGACATCCAGGTTCTAGAAGACTCTGTTCTGAAGTCTGTAATACGCAACAAGAGTTTTTTCTCCGACTCCCCTTCCTCTCCTCATATCTCGTCTTTGGCCACCCCTCTTGCGTCTTCTCGTCAGCCAGCCGTCACCAAGAAGCACTTCACGCAGTCTTCCCTGGGCATTGGTGGGACCTGATGATTCCTAGGGTGATGAAGACAGCCGGACCGATCTGACGGATGCTCGTTAGAACATCCAGGTTCTAGGAGACTCTGTTCTAAAGTCTGTAATGCGCAACCCGTGTTTGTCTTCTGATTCTCCTTCCTCCCCTCCTGTTTCATCTTTGGCATTCCCTCCTGCGTCCTTTCAGTCAGCCATCACTACTTTGGATGGCATCAAAGAGGATGGTGGCAATGTTGCTCGTGCTGGCAAGAGATCTAAGAGATCCTGCAGCGATCACTCGGCGACTAATACCGGTGGCTCAACGGAGCTGACCGTCACAACCGAGCGTGAGGTATCTACTTGCCACCTTTGTACCAGCAGCCCGGGCCGGCTGCCATGAAGTCAGAGTTTGACCTCATCTCGTTGAAAGCCTTTAGGCAGCTCTGCGTCCGGGACACCGCGTATGGCAGCAAGTTCACCCGCTGGCTGCCACTTACGCTGTCCAAAAAAAAACACTGGGGCCGAGTCAAGGACGATGCCTACCGAAGCCTAAACCAGCTTGCTCGCGTAGGCCGCCGGAGGTGATTGGTGGACGATATGGATGTCCTGGTCGCTTTCATGGAGGACCAAGTGACCAAGCTCTTCAAGGGCGAGCCTCGCTGCCAGCCTAACGGAAATGGCCTGCTGAGAGTTTCCGAGATGGGCACCGAGTCGCTATTCTTCCTGCCCCACCTCCTCCCCCTCTGTGTCGCCTTCGACAGCCCCGAGTACGTCGCCAAGGCAAACAAGATAATCGAGGACTCCCACGCCGCCGACGCACGCCCCAAAGACATGCCCAGCTCGAACCGTCTGCTCGCCACCCTCTAGCTGCTCATCTCCGACGTCGAGACAAACCGCAACTTCCAGCCGAGGCTCTTCCTCCAGGCCGTCACGCGCAACGTGCCCCGGCTGCTGGCAGGGCACCCCGAGCTGGAGCACATGGAATACCCAACCTCGCCGTACAGGCTGCACCACACCTTCGCGGCCGACAGCGCACAATACCACGCCCTGGTGTTCATGCACCTTTTCCAACAGACAATCCGCGACGGCCAGTCAACCACCCCCGCACAGCGGCAGACCATCGGCCTCGACAAACTTCCCGACGTCCTCGAGGAACAGCGCGACTAGCTGCCCCCGTCCGTGGTCCTCGAGGACCTGGCCGCCGAGGTGCCGCGCATCATGGCCGTCGACTGCTTCCCGGGCGTGTTCGGCTACGTCGGCTTCCACAGCGACGCGGAGAGGCACTTGCTCGCGGGTAAGCTTCGCGACACCGTGCGCGAGTGCATCTGCCGTGGTCTCGCAGCCGGGACGACGGCGCGGCCCTGCGGCTCGCTGCTGAGCAGTCGTCCCCGCTGCCCAAGACGGGGTATCTGAATCCGATGCCTTCCCTTTCGAGCGAGCAGGAGCACCAGCTCCAGGGGTTCTTGGCGCACAACTGGACGTAACTTTGTCGGGAGTCGTGATGCCAGGCGTAGTCCCTGGGCTTTCAGAAGCTCCATGCCGGGCAAAGAGAGGGTTGGTATTCCAGGCAGTCGAACAAAGGCTTCCCTTCGGGAGCCAAGTCGAAGCTCCCTGAAGCCGAAGACGAGCAATTTCAATCGGTCAGATTCCCTTCGCGACTGCTTCACGGCAGCGCCATTTCTCTTCTTGACTTTGGCGCCTGGTCAAGCGACATCTCGCCAACAGTCGATCACATGTCGTCTGTGTAAAACTTTCTGTACAATACCTACCAAATTCTTTCCTGCGGCCTGATGTGCTGCGGGCCTCGATTTCTGGGGCACACAAGAGGACAGTGCCAGCTGCTGATTTCCCACCCCTTCAGCAGCGCTCTCACCACTATCCATTGTGTGGCCCACATGGCTGAGCCACACTCCCCCATTTCGCCGGGGGCAGCACCAGCTCCTGATTTCCCATCCCTTCAGCACCGTTCTCACCACTTTCGCTGGTGTGGGGCTCATGGCTGAGCCACACTCCCCGATGTCGCCGCAGGCCGACGAGCAGCAGCCGTGCGGCTCGGGCATAGAGGTGCCCCAAAGCCTGGCTGGGGACGGGAACGCGGTGGACTGAATCTTTCATGCGGAGGAGCTGGTTTACTTTACTAAGTATCTAGGGAATCTTGGCAGTGCGGCCCGGAATATCTTTGGAAGACTGTTTTTCGGACATGGACGGTCCTTTCCGGACAGTCGAGATCAAATCAAATGAGAAATCGAGATGGTACAAGAAGCCGGCGGGCGTGTATTCACACAGATTGAGTCGCAAAACAAAACAGAGACATGAGCAAAAGAAAACCCAAAAAAGGAAGTGAGAAGCAAACAAACCACGTCGGGGGGGGGGGGGGGGGATGAGCCTCACCGTTTTGTACTGCTACAGCACCTGAGCCTCACCTTCATGGTTCCAGGAAACAATACTCAACCTTACCATTGGCCAGCAAATTGAATCCTCTCTAGCATGCTTTCCTCCTACAAGCCTCTTTCTGCTGGTGATGTAGTTGCTGATAGACTCCTCGTGCTACTAGAGGGTCAGGTCGATCCACTGGTCTGAGCTCCCTCAGCCGGTGACTATTAGGCCGGTTTCCACCAGTCCAGATGACCCTGCACGGCCATGATTCGGAAGTCCCCCTGGACCCAGAGACTACGACTCTCACTGTCTCATGGCAATTCTCTTTTATTGCTCTTCTCCTGGAGTCACAATAATGGTTCCCGAGTCAACTTTGGCCGCCTTGGTGGCCAGGCTGTGGAGGACGCAGGTCGCTATAATTAGACTGCACATGTGTGCCGCGTGTGGCGATGATAGCACGCCTACTGCCAAAGTCTAAGTCGAGTGGCTGCGAAACGCGTGGAAGGAAGAGAAAAAGCAATGGTACAGCGGGAAGCTCGTAACAGTAATGTCGAAAATAAATGAGACTTCTAAGATGAAAACGACAAACGGTATGCCAATGAAACCTATCCTCAACGCCCCTCAGATGGTACACTTCAAAATCAAGAAGAAGGAAAAAATAAAGCACGCAAAAACGCCGCTCGATAAAGAAGTCCATGTATGGCCACGGGGAACCCCCCATAGATCTGCCTGGTATAAAGCTAACTACCAGAGCAAGGAAACACAAAGAACGAGCTAAAAATCCTCAAAGTTCGTCGTGAATATGCTTAACGGGCGTGTGGCCCTGCAAAGGCGTCTCGTGGATCTCCTCTCCGGCGCCCATGGGGACCTGCTCCGCCCCACCATCAACAACCTGCTGCTGCTGCTGGCCCTGACCGATAGGCTCGGCGCCGTGGTGCGCATTCTCCTTGATAAACCTGACCAGGTCGCTGTGCGTGCGCTGGCCCTCATACGAGATGGGGTTTGACTTGTCGTCGGCGCGGTACAGGCGCACCCAAGGGACGTAGGGGACGTCCTCGGGCAGGTCGTTCTTCATAATGTCCATCTTGGCGATGACGACGTTGGAGCTGCCGTACGTCTTGGCCAGGGCGTCGTAGACGGGGGCCAGGGCCTTGCAGTAGGGGCAGTCCTCGCGGAAGTAGTACAGCAGCACGTCCTTGGAGTGGTCCAGCACCACGTTCTCGAAGCTGTCGGCCACGACGGTTGTGACGGGGCCGGTCTGCGTGGAGGGGATGGGCTCGGACTTGACGACGGGCTTGAGGCGGCCGGCGAGGAAGTCGTCGGCAAACCGGCCGATGTTGCCCGCTGACAGGTCCTTGATGCTGCCCTGGGTGGTGTAGGGGTGCTTTACGCGCTTGATGCCGTCGTAGATGGCAAAGGCGGGGAAGTCCTTCTCGGCGCCGTTCGCGAGGTGCAGGTAGCCGGCGAAACCGCCAAAGTCGGGCGTCTCGGCTGTCGCGAACGCCAGCCTCCCCTTGAGCTTCTTGGCCAGCGGCCGCAGCTCGTCCATGATGGCCCGGCGGTCGTCGTCGGTGCGCGAAAAGATGAAGGCGGTGGGGCCGTTGCTGCCTGAGACGTAGTTGCGCCAGGTGCTGTAGTCGAGCTCGCCGATGAGCGGGGTGTACGTAGCCTTGGCGAAGGTCTTGATGGCCTCGATGTCCTCGATGTCGCCCTTGTAGACCTCCTTGCCCTCGCCGTTGGGCTCGTACATGACGATAGAGGGGAAGCTGACACCTGCGGCGGCGGCGGCTTCGGGGTTGTTGGTCATGCCGATGGGGAAGTCCTCGTGGAGCTTCTCGGCGGCAGCCAAGAGCGCACCCTTGGCGACTGAGTCATCCTTGTCGAAGTAGCCGATCAAGACAATCTCCTCCTTCTCCTTGTCAAGAAAGCCATCATGAAGCGCCTTGGTGGATAGGGTGTTGACGGTGGCGAGCACTTGCTTCTTCACAAAGTCGACAATTCTATGGCCTGGTTAGCCGGCCATTCTCAATAGTCACCTCAATACCAGACTGCTGTCGTTTCTTACGCAGATGACCTCCTAGGGCCGTCATATTCGTGGTACAGCTCACGGCCCTCCTTGAAGATCTTGAGGGTAGGGAATGCCGTGATCATGTAATCCTGGCAGAAAGTGGAAAACCTTTGGCAGTCGATCTTGGCGAGCTTCACGTCGATGTTCTGCTCCCTCAATGTCTTGGCAGCAGCCTCATACTTGGGAGCAAAAGTCTGGCAGTGCCGACTGTAACGGGGGGGTTAGCACTAGAGAGAAAAGACGAAGTTGATGGCTAAGACAAGGCACCGCCGACTCAGGCCGCTGAGCACAGCAACTCTCAGGGGAAGACTTACCACCAGGGCTAGATATCAGGGAGTCAGCAGGTGTTCATCTCGAGGAGCATGAGGTCCAATTGGGGGAGGGGTGGGGGCTGAGAGCGGGCACGTACCGCATAGAATTCCGCCATGACCACACCATTTTCCTTGATGAAGTCCCTGAAGGTGCCTGGTATCAGCTCGACGGCCGACTCTGTCGAAGGGTCCTCGGCGAGGGCTGATGCGGCGAGCCCGAGCCAGCCGAGGGTGAGGCTTCTGAAGAGCCTCATGCTTGCGGTGTGGATGTGGATGGTATAAACGGGTGGAAATACGGAAATGGATATGGACAACGAGGAATAAGAAAAAAGGAACGACTATGAACAGACAGGACGGGAGTTGCTAGCACAACACGTGCAGCGGCGCGAAGTAAAGTGAAGTCCAGTCGAGGGTCAAAGAGAGAGAGAGAGAGGGAATGAATGTGAATGCGAGATTAGATAAGGAAAGAGCCGTTGAGGGACGGGGATTCGCTCAGGAGGCGGCAAGAAACGTACCTGTAGACGATGAGACGTGGCCAATTTCCCGTTTGGGCCCAATCTACGGCGCTCCGTCGGTACGTACCTTTCCAAGCTTGCGCAGCCTCCGTTTCATCACACACCCTAACCCTCAACCTTGGCATTTGCTTCAGAGTGACTGCGAAGGAAATGGTGTCCATGCAGTGAAATGGGAAATTGGATTCAGAAGAAAGTTCATAGCAAATGTATCTGTTCCATAGGGCAGCCGTGTGCGGGGCCTGCAGGCCGAAGCGGTCAAAGGGTCGCCGCCTAGGAGGGCGGTTCCCCACTAAGGGGACTTGCCTCAGGGTCTACTGTGGTAAAAGCGTACCCTAGGGTACGAAAATAGCAACGCGAGCCCCACACCCCCATAAGTGGTAGCTGACATAATCCGTCCCCCGATTGATCAACGTCGCTCGCTCATCACCGTGCAGAGCCAGTCTCAGACATCACCGCCCTTCAGTGCCCCTCTGGAGGAGCCGTCGCCTGGAGGATAAGAATAGAGCCCCCCACATTTCTACGACGTCTACAGTCCTGCCACGAATGTAGGCGGAAGCTGGCCCGCTATGTGCCTACTACAGATTGACCACCTTGCACAATGCTGTGCTGCAATCCCAATCATATCCTGGGCTAGCTACCAGTGGCTTTTTCAATAGAGAGATAACCTTGGGACGCAAACTGAAGCCATTCAACAAAATATTATGGAAATCCTCTATCCACCACCGACGTTGGGGGGTAGGGGTAAGCACTTTTACGATCAAGCATCACTTATCCATAGAGTTGAGGAATCGGGGGCGTACTGTACCATTATGTGGCTATTGGACATACTCAAGTGCTCCGAGATGACTGATACGAAGTTGCGAATGAGCTTGGACGTTGCGGGTAATCAATTATCTGACTAGCCCAGACGAGCTGAGATTCCAGGGAGCACTTGAGACATATGGGCGCTATTATGTGTCATAGGGGAGTGTTTCAATGACAACGGTTGGGATTGTTACTTTTTTAGGCCCTTTTAAATACCGAAAATGAGCTGCGCAATGGCTGGGTGCACACTTTTTGGCAGGCTGCCTGATGAGAAGTGGGATGGGAGATACCCACGCAACCGATGTCCCAGTAGTAAGAGATACTTGCCGACTACTAGACACGGATCACATAGATAGGTACCTCCTCCCACGAAGACTTTAGTACAATTTATCCCTCCTTATTTCAACTTCATCAGTACCTAAAAGTGACTTTTGTGTCCTTACTTGCGCACGTTGCGCGCCTACACGGTCACCCATGAGGTCAGGGGCAGAAGGCCGTTAGACCCGGGCGCGAGCCTCGCCCCCGGCTTCACCGGTGCACCAAGCATACCGCTGTCAGGGATGCCGATAGGATTATTTCATGGGTTACGATAAATGTGTGAAGGGACCGTTCGAAGTCACGATGCAACAGCCGTGGCGCGAAGAATGCAAGCTAGCGCACGGAGTTTTGGATGCTGAGAAGCAAAGGCTGATGGAGATGCTCTAATCTATTTTCCAAGGTTCGTTTACAAGCCTACTGGTCGAACAAGGCTCAAGGTGTCCTCGGTACTGGATAGATGCAAGATCACCCACAGAACACCGAACACGTTCTGGTCCCGATCCTGATGGCAATCAAAAATGCTTACAGGTCGTTTGATGCTCAAGTGGGCACGAGTACCGGCTTAGCGGCAAGAGCGGTGAGCTTGTTCACCTGCTAGATGAGATGGAGGAGACAGGCTCTTACTTTACCACGCTGAACGGGGACTCCGTTCAGGTGTTCAGCGATCGGTGTGGGGCTCAGCATGATGAAAATTGGTCCTCACTCTTCACCTTATGCACAACTCAACCGTCCCTTCCTTCATCTCAAGACCGCGTGCGTGGCCAGGGAGTATCTGAAACGCCGTCCAAAAAGATAGCATTGCAATGACAACGGCGAGGATGAGGATAGCACAAGTCTCGTACTTACAGCCATGAATGGCGAGAGATCTGTCCTGGATTCGTGTACGTCCCACCTTCCAGTTCCCCTGACACTGAATTCGGGTCCTCAAAACGACCATGGATAGAGGAGGCAGCTGCCACAGGAAATGGCAACACACATCGGCCTGTATTCTTGCAGAAAGCTTCAACGACGCCCCTGCTTTGGAGATTTTTAGGATGTATGCTGGAGAGCGGCCGGTTGCTGCGCTTGAAATAGTCAGTTGCGCCAGCGGCACCCGAGAGCTATGACAAGTCTGACCAGGATTCAAGAAAGTTGAACCAGGCTGTCACAGGGCCTTCAGAGAAGCGGATCGGTCGATCTACTTCGTCAGTCAATTCCCACAGGAGGGGTGTAAGCTGTACCAAGTAGACAACAACGAGAAAACCCCCAGAGCTCCTCTGGTAGGATTTGCTAAAATATATTCAACCAGAAATAGTTACGCTTTAGAGGCTCTGTTATAAAATTTTACAGCTTCTCGGAAGATATGTACATTAGTAGCCACTCTGTTTCCACTTGCCCCATAGACTCCACAATCTGGTGCTCATCCAGGGTTTCCTATCTCAGCGTCGCTCATCCGCAACATAGCACTGACGTGAATTATAAGCCGTTGACAAACATCGCTCGTTGGTTATACTCCGAATATAGAGAGCAAAAATGTGGTTCATACCGATATGTGGCGGAAGGTAAGAAATTGCTGCTTCCCAAAATGGCCGAGCCGGAGCGGAGCAATGCATCCTTGCCACATCGGTGGTCTTGGGGGAAGTATAGGTCGAACGTGTGAGTGTGCTGGGCCTGGGAAAAGGTATTGTGGGTCGAGAAGAACTTGGGATTGGGTCCCGTGCCGGTTGTCTGAGAAGTGGTTCTTCCCAGGCCTAACATTGTGACGAAACTGGGCCCAAAGTCTCGCAGGATTCTTGCATAATTCCTGATGGCGACTACCTGCAGTCATGCTGTGGCCTCGTAACGGATATCCAAGCAAAGGTGACTGTAATCAGATCCTACCACGCCATATGGTCAAAAGCGAGATTCCCAGAATGGAAGAAATACATATCGATAAAATACTGACTAATTATCGGAAGATCCCAGGACGAATTGAGGTTGCAAAGACATGAGGTTGGGTTGTGTCTGGGCCGATGTCTGATTCTTTTAGCAAGGGGAAGGACCTGGGCTTAAAACGCCCGTGCAATGCCTAAACTCAGCCTATACAAACAGCGTGACTTGCCGCTGCAGGAAATAATTAAGGGAGGAAAGTTTCCAAGATTATGAGAAAGCTTATTCTGGGGTCTGCATGGGACATTGGATCCTGTATCGACATCTGGAGGCTGGGCTGGCAATCGATATTCTGCATATAATAATTATGCCTAGAATCTAGGTCTTAACTTACTCGAAATTCCATCCGAAATTCGTACTCATGCCTTTGCCAACAGCACTGGAGAGTTGGTCAGCTCTCAGTGCTGAAGTTCATCAGGAATTCCTGTCCAGGAGTTCGGCTCCAGGAATGCATCATACACCCAACTTTAGAATGTCACCTGTGACGGCAAGGGATCTATCATGCACAGATGCTGTGGAGAATATAATTTTACTTAAAGCTTGTTTTTCAAAAGGCTCACAAGAGGGAGACTGATCTCGATCTTCATTTCCGTCGGGTTGACAAACAGCTTACCTTACTCGGTCTATGGCTCATGCGATTGCAGAATTCTCCGTGCAAGGAAGAGATTTGATCCTGACTTTGCTTAGCAAGGCGCTAGTATGACACGACGAGCTTACGGCGAAACGTTTTTGCCACCGTCAAGTTCGCTGAGAAACCTACCTGTGGCGCTGCACCTCTAATTTCATTACACGACTCGTGAAAGACGAGCCGTTTAAACTACGAAGCTTTGGTCGTGGCCTTGTTTGGGTGAACGGAGTAAATCGGAGACGATTGGAAAATATTTCACGGCCGATCAAGGGAATAGGCACTAAGAGTCTTGGAAAGTTTTGATGCTAACATGGTACATACTACTACCTAGGTACTAGGCTTATGGGACTGCGATAGATTCTTAGCTAATTGTTTCTAACGATATAGAACGTTTTGAGTTTATATGAGTGATTATACCAGCGGTTGCGATAGCTAACCGGTGAATAATGTCCAGAAATGAACTCGTGTAGGTCTATGCGTACCCTTGTTCCTGTATATTTAGGTAGTCCTAAGCTAAGTAATTATTAATAACTTATTCTAAAAAGAATAGAACTATAAATTAATTTAAATTAATTATATTTAAACATTATTAGATATTCAACTTCTATTATATTAGTAGTATTATTATATACTCTTTATTAAATATATTTTAAACTAATATTAATATATAATAAATAAATTGAATAAAAATTGAAGTATTGATATATTAACATTATTGAAGTTTATAATATAATATTAATAGCGATTTTCTTTTTCTTTTATAAAAATTACTTACTATTAGGCTAATATATTGATTTAAGTAGTATTATTCCTAATCTATAGATAATCTAAAAGTATATAGTCTTTTTTATAGTAGTAAATGCTTAAACCTATAGGTATTTAAAAAAGATATAGTATTAAAAAGCTTATCTAGGTATAAAGCTATAGCTTTTTACTATATAGACTAGGCTAGGGAGTATTACTTAAATTTAATTCTAATAGTAGTATTAACTAGAATTCTTACTATAAGTAGCTTAAGAGCTAATAAACGGTTATTTAGGTCGGTAAAGTAGTTATATATTGAGATAAGAAAGTTTTTTATTTAAAAAAAGGGATTACTTAAGAGAACTTAAGAAAATAAATCTAAACTAAAATAAAAGCTTAAAACATCTCCTACAACTATTAATAAATGTAACTTTTTTTTAAAAAAAAGATACTAACTTAAAAAGTATAAAAGAAGCCTAATAAATTATAAGATATTATATAGTAAGTACGTTAGTACCTAACTAATATTTTAATTAAAGCTAAAAGCTAAATGTTTTAAAAAAGTTCAAAAGAAGAGTATTACTCTTTTATTAAACGAAAGTAATATATACTATATAAATAAAGATAGACTAATAAAAAAACTATTAACTTATAACTCTATAACTAGTTTATAGCTCTAATACAAAGTATATAAGATCTATTAAGTTTATTTAAACTAGATTAAATAATAATAATAACGGTAAAAAAGGAGGGATACAAGGATATCTAAAGTGTAATTACTATTATAAGTATAGAAATATTAAAGTTTTTATATGAGGGCTATATAATCAAGAGAAGTCTAATAGCGAGGCAGCCTAATAAATATATAAAAAATGTAAGGGGGAAAGCGGGGAGAGAAGAAGAAAAATACAGTTATAGCTAATATCGTAAAGTTTAAAGTAATATATTTATTTTAAGTTTAACTTATTATATAGAAACTTAGTAATTTATAGATACCACGTATTATTATTATAATATTACTAAATGAAAGGTTTTAAAATATGTTTTTTTATAAAAAGTAGTAAAAATATTTAACTAAAATGTTTAATAGATTTATATAACATTATTTAAAATTTAGTTAACGTTCTTATAAAATTATAAATAAATACTATTGTGAGTTTACCGTTTCAAATTATTAAATTAATTTATAATTTAAAACTTAGAAACACTTTTACACAACCTATAGTTTAAACTTAATATTATATGATTTATAAATTATTAAATAATTCTTAATTAAAAATATTAAAATACTTAGCGTTACTCGTTATATTTACATAATATTAAGAGGAATAAATTTAAAGCTTAAGAATTGAATGAAATTTTAGTAAATATAGACTATTATACGCTATATACTGTACAGTTCTATTTTAAATAGAATAAAACCGGAGAAGGCTTAGGGGCGTCGGCCGTTTTGGTGGGAAACAGCTGCGCGGACAGGGGGGGGGGGAATCCGCTGACTTCTGGACCTAAACTGCCGCCGTACTAAGCCTGCCCAACGCAGACGTGGGCTGTCCCGAGTCAGACATCTGGCTTTATGCTTTCGCATTTTGCTTTCAGATAGTCTATACTGCCTGCTCGAGCACTTGTCATGCGAGTCATACCGGTGCTAAGACGTAAGCCGTCGCCTGGCTGAATGCTCACGATCGCCCAGTTTCGGGAAACCTCGTACTTCTCCACGGCCAGAGCTCTGTACACCTCTTGGCCAGAATGATGCATTAGAAGACCCGCCAATGGAAGTATAAACACAAGGCCATGGGGCTTCACCATGCCGGAAGCATGCTGCCGCATGCCCCAGACTGCCCCTAGGCCTGCCTCCACTGTGTGGCCGGAAGCTGTTGGCCGGATGGTACTCGACGTCGCGAGTTCCTATGTGACTGTGTGCACGACGCATATTCTATAACAGAGCACCAAGCCCGCAGGTCCCATCTCTGCCGAGTTACTTGCCGTGTCTTGAACAATCTTGCTCTCCACACGACAAGTCCAGCGGCGACCTGAGGGATGACATATCTACCGATTCGCAGACGTGCACCCTTTGATCTGGGAAGGAGATCAGCAGGCTCCACGAGCATTGCTCGCCTCTCTGCACGCCCTCAGCCATGGGGTATGTGGATCGAAGCATCAGTGCCGAGGATATGGACGATTACTCGGGCAACAAGGTAATAGTCACTTCTATTGTCTTCATCATCTTGACTTCTCTTTTCCTGGGGCTTCGATTCTACGCCAAGAACCTTGTGCGCTCACAATCTGGCTGGGATGATCTACTCCTCGTGGGCGCGTATTTATGCAACACTGGTTCATGCATTACAGTTATTGGTATGTGAACCCTGGCCCTACGACAGGCCTAATATACCTAGGTACCTGGCATATGTCACGTGGATCTGTCGTTGATTTGGGTATTGGTAGTGATGACCAAGGTGGCCGGCCTAGGCCGTCACGAGGAATGGCTCAAGAACAGCAACCCCACGCAGATGGTTCGCTGGGCCGAGCTCGTCCTGACCTTCGAATTCTTCCACTTTGCCGGAGAGGCCCTGCCAAAGCTCGCGATACTATCCTTCTACATACAAATGTTCAACTGGAGGGGCAAAACGCGGGCAGTGTGCTACGTAACTATGGGCACGGTGGTCACAGCATGGCTGGCAAGCACAGTCGGTGGCTGCTTGCAGTGCAGGCCGCTGGCATTTTGGTGGGACAAGACCATACGAGGAGGGGAATGCTTCGAAATGCCGACTCTCTTCCGTGCGCAAGCTATCACGAGCCCTATCCTGGACGTAATTATACTCTTGTTGCCCATCAAGTCTATATGGGCCCTGCAGTTGCCAGAGCGGAAAAGGATCGAGCTTATTTTGGTGTATGGCGTGGCGGGCTTCGGATTAATAGCATCCATCGTCCGCGTTCAGATATTTTTCGGGACCTCTACATTTATAGACCGAACCTGTGAGTGCCCCTTTCTCGGGTTCGCATTTTCAATGTCTGGGTGGTACTGACCTGTGAACAGGGGTATCTGTGGACATAGGCGGATGGTCGATCAGTGAAGTTGGGACATACATCATAACAGCATGTCTTCCAGTACTTGGGCCATTGGCGCCGTTGTTCAGTCCGGCAAGACTGCTGGCCAAAGCACGGAAAATGATGAGGATCTCGGACGGGGTTCAAATGGACTCCAACCCACCCAGCAAAGACGCCACAAATGACGATCACCACGATTTCCCATCCATGGTCACGCACAATAGCATCACACAGGGTCAATTCAACGATTGTGGGCCGTGGGACGGAGCACATCAGGACAAGAGCATTGAAGAGCCTCGCGGTGGGCAGCAAGACGAAGATGGGTCACACGAAGAGTCGTACCAAGAAGAGACATCGGAGAGAATAAATTGGGAAGGTGACGGGATCTTGACCATACTCATTACTCGAACCACGCAGGTGACTGTCGACAGGCTTGGTTCCATTGATCGTCCGTGGGAGTTTCTGGGCCCGTCTATTGGAAGCCCTACGATCACAAGCGGCTGAACGAGGCGACGGATACGATTGTGGGAACAAACAAGGCGAACTAATTCAGCGCACTGCTATAAATATACATTAGCAACAAAAAACGCAGCAACACCAGTGAGCGCTTCCAACCGCCAAAAAGAAAGGCCGTCGAGGCTCCCCCGAATACTTTCCGCGCTGCTACTATCTACCACCTGGCCATTGGAGGCCAACACCTTCTCCCCAGTCGGGTATCGAATATTGTACACAGGATCAGACGTCAGCTCGGCCTGCGAGCCAAGCGTGTGATCACAGGTGGCCTGGTTCTGCGCAGAGCCCCAATCCAGCTTGCACTTCTCGTCATAGCCAAGGGAGCAGACCGGGTCGGCAATGTTAAACAGCACGTGGTTCCGGCCAACCCAACTATCCGGCTCGCCCAGGCAGCTCGCGAGGAAATTCATGCTGTTGGCCGCGCTCAGCGGCAGGCCATCGGTGTGGATGAGGTCGCGGCAGCTGGAGACGTCGGCGTCCTCATAGGTCATGGCGACACCGCCGCCGGCGATGGGCTCCTTGGAGGCAGACTTGCCCGTCTGCAGGTAGTTCCAGGCGTCGTAGCTGACGTCGTAGGCGCCGCCGGACTGGTCGACGCGCAGGAGGTGGACGGACCGGTCGCCGTAGCTCAGCTTGACGCAGATGTTGTTGCAGTCCACGCTCATGGGCCAGTACGCGACCCGGTTCGTGTTGATCTTGCAGCCCAGCACGCCGACCGAGGACGAGTAGCTGTCGTGCGGCGTCGCCCAGATGCCCGTGCCGTCTGCCGCCGCGGTGGGGGCGGCAGCGAGCGCGGCTAGGCACAGGGCCAGCAGCCTGAGCCGGACTAGATGCGAGAGCGTTGATGATATCATGGCCGTTGCGTGAGTGGCTGGCTCATTTGGTTTATCGATAGGGAAATATCAAAAATGATTGACTCCGAGCTTTGGGACTCGCATAAAAGTGATTGACTAGGGCATTAAGGATCGACCCTGCCGCCGTGTCTGCGGCTCGTAGTGGAGTGTGCGTGTGTGCGCGTGTGTGTAAGTATGTTCTGGACAGACTCCACGCGGTCGTGTGCGGCGTGGAGGATTTGCACGGTGCGGATGGGAGGAGAATCCTGCCTGACATCGAGATTATCTGAGATTAAGCTTTGTCGGTTAAAATTAGATGAGACTGTTTCGGGCCTAGCAGCTCCCGGCCAACAAACCGGCGCCTCGGGCCGAGACCCGCCCCTGCGGGAACTTGGAAACATTGATGGAGTTTCAGTAGGGCATGTAATAAACAGTATGAGGCTCGGTGGATATGATTGTCGACGGCATATATGTAGTGGGCTTCTCTCTTAAATTGGCAAGCTGTGAAGACCCATCAGAACATACGCGGTGTTATGGCGGCTTGGGATGGGTAACGTGAAGTAATTATACACTGGGATGTAATCCGGATAGATGAGACGGTAATTCGGCCTTCTAACAATAATAAGTCTCCCGCTTGCAATAACATGCACGCTGTAGCCATCAAAGGCTGACATCGAAGTCTGCTCCGTGGAAGCCGGATTTAATTTCCAATCATGTTGTAAGATGGCCCTGTAACTGCACTACTACCTAGAAAACATGATAACCTGAGTCGGAGAAAGTGGCCGAGGCATCGTCTCACCATAGATCGCTGCAGCTATTCGGACCGCTCTTGATCTGGAGAACCATCTGGTCAGACTGTTCAGATGTCAGCCCACAGAGGTAATTCCCATAGTGTCAACTCACATGGCACACACAACACCGAAGGCTCATTTCATGCGAATTTACGGTGATGGTACTTACAGCTGAAACACGACCAGATCCACAAACTGTGGTTTCAGGCACAGTGCATTAGATGGAAAGTATGCCTTGCGAGCATTCCCGGCGAATGCCCATTCACGGCGCCCTACTAGTATTGCGAAATCTATATCATTTTCTCAGTTTTTCCCTTACAGAACTTTCCGCACATTTTTGGATTATTTCACTCTTATAATCTCTAGTGGCGTCAGTTATCTATAGATATTTGAGCATGGCATGTAGAAGATTTCCAACCCAGAAGAGTATCAAACCGTCGATGGTAGTCGCCGAGTTCATGTGGTCCTCTAGTAACAACCACGCAATTTGAAAGACATCCTGGAGTCATTAGCCGTGTAAACGAGGAGCAGAGACAGATTGAGTAGCATCCTAATTCGAGTTTAGTCAAAGTACCAGGGGTTGTCAGTTTTCAGAAGCGCCCCCTGAGTGGCAGGGAAGATCAACAACGAGGATTTTCAATAGGGAAGGACTTGACACTTCAGACATACATGGTCACATTGTTTTGATACAAAATTTGATATTAAATTGGTATTCGTAAACTACTTTGTAACTCTGTTAGCGATACCACCACCTGGTTCGGAACCTGCCTTTACGTGAGCGTAATCCTAAATTGAAAGCTAAGTTCATCAGTCCAGTCGCTTGGTGGTTCAGGCAGAAATTCAAAGGATCTAATTTGAACTCCTGCGAATTCCGAATACTCATCCAGCATCTTCTGTATCCCGATACCGAATGGGGAGGTCCGCAACAAGGTAGCAAACGCCTCTTGTTCTTGAGCCGATTCACCTTCCCTACGGATAAGCAAGTCTTGCGTCTGGTTTACGCCCATCAAGTTATAAATCGCAGGCCATAATCTGTAACGGAGTGTCTCTTCCTTTACCAGATAGTACAAAATGCGCTTAAGACCCCTGGCCGGCCTGTCGAGCTCGTTGACCCAAAAGGCCAGTAAAATGTCTCGCAGGGAAAGCGTTTCGTGACGAGGGCGTTTGTCAAACGAATTCCACGCCTCTGAAATTGCAAGGGTGTCGCCAGCCACAGAGCCTGCGTCAAAGTAGTCCAAGATGTCCAAGTTCTCCTCGGACGAATGACCCGGATGTATGATCTCGCGGGAATGGCACTGTGCATCTTCAATTGTTTTCGCGTAAACCAATTCGACGGCTTTATAGTCAACCTCGTGTTTGTAGAGCACGTAGCCCCAGTCTGCGAGCCGCTGGACCCTTTTCATCCCGTCTGGCGCGGCTAGCACGAGGGGCCGCCTTAGGTCGTCGAACGGGTCGCCCAGAATCGTGCGGTTGGCAAAGTTGACCATGTTGATCTTGTGAGCGGGGTTGTCTTGCATGATAAGTACTGTGTGGTGAAGTGTAAGACGCTGCCCTGTGCGATTGGTGCGGGCGAAACCCTGGGTCTGCATGTCGCGAGAGTTTGGGGGAAAGGAAAAGATCTGGTAGTTGGCCGACTGCAGGTTGAGACCTGTCCCGCCTACGGCGTATGGGGTGATGAGGACGTACGAGTGCCGCGCGTTCTTCCTAGCTGTCAGGGATTCGAAGCTTCTGAGGGCAGCGTCGCGGTGCTCTGGGCTCGCGTGGGCGTGCAGGCAGACTGGGTTCAGGGCCGCTATCCGCCTCTGCAAAAATATTGTGAGCATCACGGCAGTCCCCAAATTGGGAGTGATGATTACCATCTTCTTGAGACCGAGATTTTCTCTACGCGGCGTCTCCTGAAGTCCGGGGATCTCCTCGCGCTGCTCCTTATCTGCACGCATCCGCCCGATTTCAGCCAGTATGAACTCTAGCATCGGTGAGCCGCGTGCAGCCTCTTCTACGTGCCGACTGAAAGACACGACATTCTCAACCTTGAGTTTGTCGGTCACCTTGATATTGCCTATTTGTTCCCGCACCTTGGCATCCTCGACATTCAGTTCTCCACGTCGAATGAGGCCAGCGGCCCCGGGGAAAAGGGCGACAAAGTGAAGCCTGGAGTATATGTTCATCAAGGTGTAGTCTGGCTTGAATACTTCCCCGTTCAGTTTAGCGACGCGTGCGTTCTCGCGAATTACCTCCCTGGTGAAAAGAGCGACTGCCTGGACATTGTTGATGTGCTGCATTGGAGTTTCCAGCCATTTGCTATCGGGTCTGGTAACCCTTAAGCCTGTGATGGACCTGCCATTGAACTGTTTTGAGACTGTATTGCGACGAACGAGCCTGTTGTCGAAGACTCTGGACCAAAGAGCCCGGAAATTCTCCAATTCCTTAGTCGAAGACCTCGCGTTGGTATGTGCTGTTACCAAGGTCGCCATAGCCGTGCAGCGGCCCAAGTCGCTAGAGCTGCTAAAAATCTGGACTGGGAGTTCAAAATCCTCAAGCAGCCGGATAGGCGTCGCACTGACGAGCCACAAGTCTAGACCGTCGCCGGTGTTCGCCTGGGCTTTACTAATAGCCATCGCGCCCGTCTCAAGTTTCATTGCCAAATGAGATTCGTCACACATTTGACAACCTAGGGCAACGTTCCCACTTGTAAAAGTCTCGAGAACTTTTTGGCTGTTGAGAGGGGCCAAGAAAATGTAAGTCTCTGGCGCTTGATCTGAGCCCTTCGCTGCTGGCTGGTCCAAAGTCTTGATGATGCGTGTGAAATCCCGCTTCAAGCGTGGTGGAGTGGCAGGATGGGAAATGACAAGGTTGTAAGCGGACGGGTCCAAGTTGGCACTCTCGAAGATATCAATCCACTGTGGGATCACACCAAACGGAGCCTGGATGAGGGCCGCCCCACGTGGTGCTATTGCCGCATCGACAAAGGCACGGGCTTTTGAGGATGGCACGCAATAACACAAAATGTCATTTTTAGCTTGAGAAGGACAGCTGTGGCCGCTGCCGCGCGTCGTGCTGGGCAGGTGTTTGGCAGGGGCAGGCCTTGCCCTCTGGCTCGAGCCTGTTGCGGGGGCCAACGACCAGTACTTTTTGACAAGACGAGCAGACTCGAATATCCTGGCGCGGAGGACCAGACTTGAGATCACGATGTAGCTCTTGCCGACGCCAGCAGCGCTGGCCTGCAGGCCGCCGCGAAGCCCTGTCCTCTCGCGCTGATTTAGCATCTGCCAGGATTCAAAGATTTGAAACGGAGTCACAAATAGCCGAGTTTTGGGCAACTGGATAGAGCGTACCTCGGGGAACAGATGACTGCGAGGCTCGAAGCCTTCGATCAAGCCGCTACACTCCTGGTCAAATTCATCTAGAGTCACAGCCGGCGATACAGGCAACTGGTGGTTCAGATTGCTGAGAGGGTCGGACTCTAAGAGACTCGCGAGCTGAGAGTATGCTGAAGGGGAGGGTTGTATCCCAGAGGAAGTCACGGAAATCCTCGAACCTGGAGTCCGAGTCTGAGGTGAAGGCTGCTCCAGCGGCGTGGTACCTCCGAGGCCCAGCATTCTACCCACAACTGGCCCCGGTCTTTGGGGGGTGTTTGGGTTTGAACCTTGGCCAGACATGGTGTTAAGTTGATAAATCATTCTGTTGGGAAGGGGTAGAATTGTGCAAGGTCCTGAAGTCTGTCAGGACTGCTGTTGTTGAATGCCGATAGAGAGCACTTGAGGGAACATAATGTCATCCATGAAGGCCTCGCGGCTCTTTTAACTATTAAAGATATGGGTATGGATTTTGCTGTGTCGTTCCTCGGCGCAAGTAATGACAGCTCAAAGACTTCAGGAGAACAACATCATTCTAACGGGCTGATTGTGGCATTGTTGAAGAACGATTGATTAATTAATACAATTGGACAATGGCCGCGAAGAAATCATTATTCCTATTACTTTGTGGTGAGATGAATGTTTGAAGTACCATAAAGGTTTCATTGTGTTTCTTAGATAAACTTTCTTTAAATGGTTCCTGCGTCTAAGCACGCCCTGATCGAGCCGTGCAGACCCCTTCAAGTTGCTCGGTCAGAATGTATTACCCATATCACAGTCCTGTTGAATAATCTATGCAGGGTGCTGTCAGTCATCGGTTCAACCCCAGCGTTAAGTTAGATCTTTCGGGACGAACTCACTTGCTGTGCACTGTAATGAGCGAAGGCATAAACAACCGCCATTGGGTGACAGCCAGTTGGATAAGGCATAGCAGACGAGTCTATGACACGGATGCCGTCAAGTCCTCTGATTCGAAAAGAGCCACCCTCCAAGACCCGACCAAGAGAGACTGTGCCAACCTTGAAAGAATATTAGTAAAAGTCCCATTCGCACCGCACGTGACCAGAAACAATTAAACGGCAAAATCTACCCTACTAGTGAGACCTCGACCACAGGCGGCGCGTTGAGAGCTCACTCACAGGGTGGTGAAACGTGCTCGCTGAATTCTGGATTGCACGCCACAGGTCTTCATCTGACACGACGTCCGGGCCGGGGTAGACTTCTCGTACAAGGAGTTTATTCAAAGACGGGTTGGCCCAGACCTCCCGTAGCCGTTTGTAGCCATGCAGCATAGCTGCTTTGTCACCTACACGCGACAACGCGGCCAATGGTTAGCGCTTCGAGTCGACCTCTAACTATGCCGTGAGTTTGCAAAAGGAAGTGGAAGTGGTCACGTCATGCACATACTATCAGAGCCCCAGTAATTGGAATTGATGATTGGATCATCCCGGAAGTCACTTGAAGCCAGGTGCATTTCCCCATCTGCTTCAGGCTGCACGAGTCCAACAAAGCCGGAGATGACATTTCCGCCGCTCGAGTTGCCACTCAAGGGCGCTGTGGCGCACTGGAGCAAAAGATGGCCCCGGTCGGCGGGTAAGTCTGTGTGAAAGGTGCTATTGACGTTGGCGAATACAGAGTCAGGGGCCCGATAGACGGCAAAGGACACGCCGCTCGGTGATCCCATGAGGCCTAGGGATGCCTCCTGCGTATAGTCCTCAGTGGCTTGAGCGGCGATAGTTTGGTTGTTGTCGTATTGGTAGAGTGTCTGCACGTCATTCACCACTTCGTACTCGACAAAGGAAATGTGATGATCAAACCTGTTGAAGATGCGAAAACTTGTGAGCGTACAATTCATCATGGCGAGCATGAGTTGCATTTGTTGATGGCTTTTTGACTTACAAATTCCTTCCAATGTCAGGAATGTCGGCGACGACATCAACGCCAAGACTTCGAAGATGATCGCCTGGGCCAACGCCGGAGAGCATAAGAAGCTGATGATAACGGACGTCAGTCTTGAGCTTCTTCGAAAAGACATTTCCAATTCCCACCTTTGGGGTGTTGATGGCACCACCAGAGAGAATGACCTCCCTGGCCTGTACTGTGATCTCCTCCGACAGATCATCAGGATTGACGTATGTAACACCGGTGGCACGAGTGCCCTCGAAATTCACCCTGGTGACCCAAGCATGGTGAAGTTGCTGGGCATTTGGTCTCGTAGCCATCTGCCAACCAAAAGCCTGGGGCGCGAACACCCGGGTTCTGTTCACCCCACGGACACCGACGATACCGGGCGAAACACCGATGCCAGTGCCATCACTCAGGTCGACGAGGGGAAGACCCAAGGTGGAAGCGTAGGCCAGCATGGCGGCCGTCTCTATTCCCAGGTCGTTGTTCCTCATCGTCAGCTCGATGGGGCCGTCTCCATAGACGCTATGGTTGACGGGTGGGTTGAAGGTTTGGTCAGGCATTTGGTTGTAGTGAGAAACAGCCCTGAAGTGTTCGAGTAGGTTGTTCCAACGCAGCCCATCGTCACCCGCAATATCAGCCCATTCGTTAAAGACCGAAGCAGCCCCACGACAGTGCCCAAGATAGTTGATAGCACTGCCGCCCCCGAAGCCCCGGCCTTGGTCGAGTGGAGGCGTACGGCCGTTCAGGTTCGGATCAGGCTGGGATGTGTAGTTCCAGGCGTGCTGAGTAAAGAGCAGCCGGGGCGCGAATAGTGGCACATCTATGTTCTCAACCCCAGCATTGTCTGGGCCCGCCTCCAACAACATAACTAACACGTCGGGGTTCCGCGAGAGTTGCTCAGCTACCACGGATCCCGCCGTTCCTCCCCCAACGACCACATAATCAACCTGACGGGTCTGTCCACCACCACCACCGCCATCTTGGCACCGGGTTGTAGACGAGGAAGGCAGGGCAGCAGCAGAGTGAGCGGCAAGTGCCCAAAGCAGGGTGTGCATGATGTTGCTGCTGGTCATTGCAGAACATCTGATTTCCTTGGCTGATCAGTGGTTGACTGGATATCTTCACATGTGAATTACGATAGCTTTTGTAACCGTACAAGTGGGTTTAGTACTCGCTGTCGCAATAACCAGTTAGGCCAAGAAAGGGTAACTTCAATGTTGTCACCGTGCCTCCATCTCAACCCTTGGCCGCCATATGTGGCGCGGTATTAAGTATTACTGGACTTTCAATTGTGATCATGCCACCGCCATAACAGCTCTCGCGGCCGCTTAGACGAAATCCGGGGTTGTCAAAGGCACACCTTTCGATGCGGGGAAATAACCTCACTCGTTGACATAGTTAGGTGCCAATGTTAGCTCGGCCCAATCAACCATAGAAAGGCACGGATCACGCTGGCCGGCATTGTTACAGCTCTGAGTGTGTAAATTCCCCGAAAAAGCGTCCGAGCTTATGAACCCAATCTATGCTCGGCATCCGGAAAGCGGCGCGTAGTTCACGGCACTCCGGACCCGTGGACGAGATGCCCACCTGTTTGGAGAACTTCCCACTACGGACCAGTTGACGCTTCGAGTGAGCGGCGGCCGGCCAAGTTCACGCCGGACTGAACGTGAAAGCTAGATTAATACACTGCAGTAATGCATGTAGATGGATGACGCCGTCGACCACTACTGCGTACGTACACCCACGCACCCCGAGGTACATAGTAACGGTTAATCTTCCAAGTCAGTAACCACCAGGCTTACAATGAAAAGAATATTACTTCTCCAACAATTTGTTCTATACCTTAGTGCAAATACTTTGATCGCTTACCATTTGAGGAACAGCCCTAGCTCTAGAGTGACCTTAAACTCAACACTTTCTTGTAGTGTACTTAAGTAGATAGGTCAGCCTGTGCAGCATCAATGATGGTTTTACAGGTCTAGTGGGTTACATCGTGAGACTTTAACTTTGACTACATATACCCCTGTGGAGGTTTAGAGCAGCCACGATAACTTGGTTATTAGCTGACTGGGCACAGCTCGTTGACGTGTACTGTGTACCTAGGCATGAAGCTGTCACATAATCACGCGCACAACAAAGGCGGCAAGCATTTTCACGACAACAGAAGCATGCTTTTATTTTGAACGATTATTTGATAAACTTGAGCCTCGTTTCCAAAATGGCCACATACCTCATCACCGGAACAGGCAAGGGTCTCGGCCTCGAGCTAACGAAGCAATTGTCCGAGCTGCCAGAAACGCATGTTTCCAAGATATTTGCCATCACCCGCAGCCCACCCACGCCGGCGCTGGACAACCTTATCAGCCACAGCAACGGCTGGGTCGTCAATGTTCTAGCATCTGTTGACGACACCAAGAGTGTAGAGAAGGCGGCCGGGGAGATCAGGGGCCAGCTAGGGGCTCGCGGCCTGGACGTACTCATCAATAACGCCGCCCTACAGCAGCACACCCCCAACAACAAGATGGAGGACTTTAGTGCCGCTGACCTCTCACGGATCCTCAAAACCAACCTCGTAGGGCCGCATCGCGTAATCACTGCTTTTTTACCTCTCCTTCGGGCCGGCACACAGAAGAAGATTATCAACATGTAAGTTACTAGTCCTGCCTGATCGTCACCAAAGACACCAATACTTCGCGTGGATATCGTCGACTGATCACATGATCACAGCTCTTCGACGATGGGTTCCATCGCGTGGGCAGACGCCATGAACTTCGCCCAAGGCTCCGCGTATAAGGTCTGCAAGGCAGGCCTACACATGCTCAACATGCAGTTCTCGCTGGACCTTGCCGAAGAAGGCTTCACGTGCCTTTTGGTATCCCCAGGGGTATGTACCAAACCCTTATTATGAGGTTTGATCCGGGCTGGCCCCGTTTACTGACAGTGTACATCAAGTGGCTCAAGACAGACATGGGCACAGATTGCGGTGACTTGACTGTCGATGTTGGCGCCGCCGAGGTCAAGAGGATTGCAACCGAGGCTTCGCCATCTCAAAATGGCAAGTTCCTCAATATCCACGTTCCTGGACATGAAGATTTACCGGGCAGGTACGATGGGAAAGAACTTGAATGGTGATACTGCTCGGCGACAGGTGTCCGGGGCAAAGTCTTGGCTTGCTACAGACGTGCGATATGGCATCGCATACAAATAATTGTCCGTAATAATTATTTCCTGGCCAATTTCGTGATCCGATATGTTCGCCTCCGTTTTTTAAGCCGCGTGTTAGCCGTTGAAATTATTCTGTCGTTGCCAATGATGAAGGCTGGTGCTGGTTTCCCAAGGGTTGTCTTCCCTCTCTGACTCATTTGATACACCCACAGCGACATGAAATGTAGCGTATGAATGATATTAGCGGATGCTTGTTTGAATGAGCTGATGTCTTTCCTATGGTAAAGATCCGGCATCGCAAAGGAAGACAAGCCAAGACGAGATACTTGGGCGAGGTCGGGAGATAGGGTCTGCCCAGAGCATTTTAATATGTAGCAAGTACATATGTACTTGGCACATGAGCCTGGCTATGTCTCAAAAACCATTGAGGGGCCTTGTGCTTCATCTTCTCAAGACTCGGTCTTCAAAAACCTCTAAACTAATACGGAGCAGGCACCCAGCTGATTTTACCACCATCTGCGAGAACCACAGTGCCAGGGACCCACGCGCCAGCCCGGTTATTTACAAACTTTTATTTATAAAGCTACTTTCCCCCAAAAGCTATATAGCTAAGAGGTAAATTAACTATCACAACGCCGCTGGATGTGAAGCAGTTCGGATAGGATGCGAGTCACAGGCCTACGCCAGCCATGTCTTGCAACCCTTGGGAAGCTTCCGGGCCTCTACAATAGAGATAGGTAGTATCACTCTTAATCCATAGACTACCCAAAGGCGTACAGTCCCTTTATATAGTAGTAAACGCTTAGAAACCTAGTATTTATAAAAGATATAATATTAAAAAGCCTATCTAGGTATATAGCTATCGCCTTATACTATATAAATAAAGCTAAGGAGTATTACTCTTAATAGTAGTATTAATTAGAATTATTACCCTAAGTAGCTTTAAAGCTAATAAATAATAAAGTAGTTATATATTAAAATTAAAAAAATTAAAAATAGTTTACTATTTAAAGAATAACTTTATAAAGAAAATTTAAGATAAAAACTTCTTATATTACTATTAATAAGTATAACTTTATAAACTTTTAAAAAAGTTAACTTTAAGCTAATATTATAAGAAGTAATATAATAAATAAGCTAATACTTTTAGTTCTTTATTTAAGCTAATGGTTAACTTTAAAAAAAGTTAAAATATATGTTTCTATAAACTTTAAAGTAATATTTTATAAAAATAATACTACTTTTTTAGAAAAAGTAAGTAGTATTATTCTTAATCTATAGATAACCTAAAGGTATATAGTCCCTTTATATAG
>MAVT02000179.1:24493-46900 GCA_001702395.2 Diaporthe helianthi | reverse complement strand
GTGCATACAAGGGTTAAACATTTGTAGTTTTGTAGTTTCATTTGTAGTTTTTTTTATTACAACTCTGCTATTAAACTAGCTAACCGCTAGAACACCAACAAGGGCGGGCTTATAAAGGGGAAGTCTAAGAGAGCGCTAACGATTGGCTATTCTAATAATAGCAATTTAGTTAAGAAAGACTTTAATACAAGAGTATAAACGTCTTTTCTTAAGTATATCTCCGCTATAGGCAAGTTTTTAACTCCTTTTATTATTTTTAAAGAACTAAGTATATAACAACAGTAGTTTCTAATAGCCCTTAAGAATTACAATAGTTAGCAATTTACAGCGATAAAAAAGGCTAGATATAAGAGGAAATAGCAACTCATTAGTTAAAAAAAGTCTTCCTCCCTTTAATAGCTTTATTAAACCTAAAGAAATAGCAACTTCTCGTGGTTAACGGGCACCACTCGCATATAATACTCGATTTTATATAGGAATACTTTTCAAATAAAGTCTATATCGTTTTTTTACTAGTATATTATTCCCATATACTACAGCTACTCAATATAGTAGTCTTTAGCCCTTTAAAGACTGCATTTTAAAAGTATCTTAATCGCTAAGGTAGCTATAATTCGTTAACAGTTATAGCTAAGCAATAGTTTCTCTATTGCTATTACAAGGCCCAAATAGAGGCACTAACTAAGTTAAATATTCTCTCTAGCTAGCGAGCAAGTAGTCTTTAGCTAGTGTCTTGCTATAAAGCACTTAGGACTTAGTTTATCGAAGAAAATTAAGTTAAATAAGCAAAAGCACTAGAAATAGCTATAACAACGAAAAGCAGCTATCGATTTTATACTAATAAGTGCTTTTATTAGCTACGAGGGACCTATTTTGCAACTCCTATAAAGTCTTAAAAGTTAAAGTAGATAGTAGCTAAATACACTTACAATAAACACTTAAGCTCTATATAGCAACTTTTGTTTAGAAAAATTTTAAAGAGTTAGGATTAGAAAAACATTAATTTAATAATGTTTGTATAAAAAAACCAAAAGCTAAAACGTTAAATTAAAGCTATTAGAACAATTAAGAGAAAGAAGGTTAATCTAGATTTAAACGAACTTTTCGCCGATATTAAGGCAATTAAGAAGGCTTTAGTTAAGGTGGGGCGGGTATTAGAGGAAAGCGAAGAAGACGAAGAATTAGATATACCATTAGAAACAGGGTTAACTATTGAGGTAGTGGTGTAAATAGCCTTAATGCAAAGACGTGGTTGTGGAGGGAGGGTGGGCGGATTCAGGGGGCGGGCGGGATCAGGAACGGGGACGTTAATGTAAAGCTAGATTTAAGAGCTTTACCTCTACAATATCTTTTCCGTGACACTTAAAGTAAGGGAAAAGGGGCTATAGCTGTTAAGGCTTTACTAGTTATTATATTATACACCTGCATGAATTTGACCTCCAGCTGTCTAAGATTTGATGAAGCTACCTACTTTACCTACTTAGGTAACTAACATCTGGCTTCCGTCTTTACAGTACCAGACAGCATAACACTTCACCATTATCGCCAACTACGGCCGATGCCCTATGTACCATAGTCCTTTTGAGGAATCATGGGCCATTAGCTTGACTTTCCAAGATGAGGCTATCGGTGTCTGGATTGGGGCCGTCGGCATCGTAACCGAACTCGCATGCAACCATGGCGTGCTGTCCAACCTGCAATAAGAGGCTTAGCTTTTCCACCATGTCCTGCATCTGTTCCATATTCTTGGTGAGTAATGATTCCTGGGTTTTCATCCTTGACTCGGGCGGTTGTTGTGCTCCTCCTCCGTCATTCAGCTCCTGCTTTACATCGTCGTCACTGGCCTGGGAAGCGCTGGCCTGGACAAGGCTAGGGTTGAGTCTGGACGATTTTGGCCATGATGATTTTGCTCTCTCCTGTGCAAGTTCACTTGGCAGTCCAGTGGCAGTTGATTCTTTTATAGTTGTGTTGCCAAAACTTAGCTCTGGCAAGGCGTCTGGCGTCTGGCTGATAGATGCTCCGTCAGGCATCGCTGCGCTCAAGCTAGGCGTGCCCAAACCTGCCGAAGGGATCAATCCAAATTGACAAGGATCTGCTGCATACTTGGGCCAGTATGAGGCATGCTCCTCGTGCGTGCTCCGGAAATCGGCTTGGAAGTGTTGCGAGAGAATGGGAGAGGCAATATGATCTGGTTCTCTCCAAGATTGGACATGTTCTTTTGCAGGGTCGAATGTCCAACCCGGTTCGCTGGGATACAACGTCTGCCGCTTCGAGCGTCGTATTGCTTCTCTCATAGGCATTGTAGCTCGCACTCGCTTTCGGCGTCCCAGGTCAGGTTTATATCCAGCCTCTATTTCGGGAGATCCAGGGGATTCAATGCTGTCCACTGGTGAATCGTAGCCCGGGTCTGAGTTGTGAGTTCCAGAAGCTCGTTCTATCTGAACATCTGGCAACTTCGAATATTGACTGCGCCGCTTCTTGTTTTGAGGCGCTTGTCGATTTGACGGCCGTAAGAAGTGGCTCTCGGATTTAAATGCAGCTTTTTCCTTCTCCTTGACCAAAGCTTTCAGACGAGCGTTTTCGGCTTCCAGCTCTCGAATGCGCTGTCCGCTTGCCTGACGCTCTGCCATGATACGAGCATCTGCCCTCCTCCTTGAGTTCTCACGCTCTGTCACCAGTATCAAATCCTGAATAGACTTGGCCCGCTCCATAAGCGTCTGTATACCATTGACGAAGCTCTTGATCTCGTTGATGGGCAGAGACTTGAGCACATCTTCGAAGCCAGACACAGGTCTTTTGACTGACCCCTCGGTGTGGCTGACTTGCAGACTGACACTGCCCTGGAGAATAGAAACGATTGGCGTCAAATCAGAGCCTATCTGGCATTCGTGCAGCTGCTTCGTCAGCACAGAAATATGTTCCATGTGTCTGGAGGCGAAGTTGTTAGTCATCTCCACGAGATCGCTCGCGTATTGCGCTGCCAAAACATTGATTAGTTCGAGAACAGCGGTTGAGGTCGAATGAGCTCACCTTTATGTATTTGTCTGTTCATTATGCTAAGGATGCGTTGTGCAATAGTTTCATAGATAAAGTGATTGCGGTCCGGGGGCTTGCAAATCTGCCGGTGATCTGCCTCGAGACCAATCTGCTCAAGCTCAGTTGAAATATTGAGCAGTGCGGAATGTCTCTCTACAACCTGGGCCACATCAGTTGGACTCGCTCGAGCGCTTGGAAGCACATGGCCCTTTCGCGATAGTCTAGTTCCTAGGTACTCACAGGCCTGCTAAGTGGCTTCAGTGGTAGTAGCTCATGAAAGCTGTATATATCAATCCTGGCCAGCTTGAACCTCAACAGCTGATCGAGCTCTAGAAGGTGGCGGCTATTGCTGGATAGATCCTGTAATACAGCATCCGCAGAGCGGCCGAGGAGTGATTTCACCACATGGCTGATCACGCCCATGAAGCTGGCAAGATGACTGCCCTTGTGAGGGGTCCCGAGAAAAAGGATGCCGCGGAGACAATCAGCTAGGTCATGATGGCCAGTATTCGACGCGATATGGAGAAACTACGATGATGGAACTTGTAAGCAGCTGTGAACATTTGTCTCGGAACTACCTACCTCCTTGACCACGATACCACCGAGTGAGTGTGCGATAAAGATGATTGGTCGTTGCTTCTCCTGGAGGTCGCCACATGCATTGTCAGCTATTGAGTCCCAGCTGTGGTGAGTCACACGGGGGATCGATGATTGATGCCGCTCACCTCTAGGCTTTTCCTCTTGTTGATGAGATGGCTGATGAGCTGCTTGGCAACGTCCGACACGATGGCGGTACTTTTGTTGAATGGAGAGACGGTAGTGCTGTACCCGAATGCCATTATGCGTGCTCTCGGAACATCTTGGGGAAGGGATTGCATGGGCCAATAATGGGATGTGTCAAAGTTGGTCCACGTGTTGTGGGGGTGGCCTGAGAGCCCGTGGACCGTGATGATGCTGCATGTGACACGTTAGAGGTACTGGCTGGCCTTTGTGAGCACTGAGGCTCCTGTACCTAGGTAGACCGTAGACTTAGTATCTACTTACTCAACAAGAGTGGTGCCATCGTCCTCCGGGGCATGGAGCACGGTGAGTCCACCAGAAAGAACAGGTGGGTCCTGTTGTAATGTCGACGTATCCGAGCTTACGGACACAGACGATTTGATGCTGGGAAATCTCATTGTTGCAATGGGAGTTGGGCAGACAAAATCGTGTACAAGAATTGATTGACCAGGAGTCAGGACGAGCAGCTGCTCAAGTACAGAATACTGCCAGCTCAGTCCAACCCCATCTTGCTGCAGGCCCAGGGGCGCAGCAGGGCTGCCTCTGTAAGTATCAATTGATTGTGTGATGCAGGCCCCACGCACAAGCGACACATAACCAAGAGACTCGTCACATCAAACTGATCACTTCGACGAGAAGCCAACACTACACTGCCGACAAGTCCTACAACAAACAGGGACAACAACAACCTGGCAGTCTGCTCGGCCAGACTCGGCCGGGAGGGGGGGGGGGAAATAAAATGTTGAAAAGAGACGAAAAGATGAAATCGACGGGAATTGAGCCCGACGTGGGGGTCGAACTAGACGGGATGTTAGCGACCTTGTTCCGGATGAAAACTTGAATATCTGAATTTTCTCTTACCCCACAACCTTGAGATGTATCTCTACTAGAATCGTGAGAAATTGTACTGTAGGGAAAGATTGTCAGCAAAGAAAACGTGTAAGACTGAATAGTAGAGCAGAGGAGAACGAACAGAGTCTCACGCTCTACCGATTGAGCTAGCCGGGCGCCTGTAAAGACGTCTTGGTCGTTGGTGGGCGCCGTTGTGGTCAAACTATGTTGCCAGTGCGATTTCATGGTCGTGCAGATGGCAGAGTTTTGTCGTGCTAGTCTTGAATAGTGTAGTGCTCGCGTGAGGTAGTAAGTAGGTGGGGCCAGTTTCCCGAGTTGGACCAGTTGACATCTGGAGCACTTGAGCGCACTCGATGTCGGCCCCGGAGCCCGGGTGGGTCTCGAGGCGGTAACAGTCGCACACTATTCCTGTGTTTGCGATCGCGTTGTTACACGTTCAAGGGAGACGGTCCGGTGGTCTGCTGGGTGAGCCGAGAGCAGCGAACCAATGCGATGATGCTTCGCAAGATGGTGTCTGTGCATGCATCCGTGTCGGACGAGGTCCCGTTCGGCCCGTCACCCCTTCCCGGGAGCGTGTCTCATTGGTCACTGACCTGTCCCCCTTCCGATAGCACCTTGCTCAAGGAGGAAATCACCTGGTTCGCATTCTTCGGCACAATCCTTTCAGAAAGATGCCGTCGCCAATCTTCAACAAGAGACAGTGACGTGTCACAAAAAAAAAAGAAGGGAAAAATGGGAGAAGAAAAAAAAAGGGAGAGATCAACCCACAACCCCATTTGAATGCTTGGGCGCCACACAAGGCTGAAGACAACATCTTCTAGTGTTCCTGAGTAGACTACTTCAGTAGTGTACTGCGTACACTGAATACTCAAGCATGTACAGGGTTTTGTACACTAGGATGGTGACCAACATTCCAGGAAGTCCATTGCGCCCCAGAACACACCTGGTCTTGAATGTCTCTAATCTTGGATTGCCCTGGCAATTTCATGTCCTTATGGTGTGGTCGCACACCCCCTTGCAGTATATACTTCGTACCGTTAGGTCCAGCCCCACAGCCCCCAGAGCACAAGCACACTTCTTCAAATGTTCTGGACTTCTGGACCGTGTTTACAGCCTTTCCTCCGCCCCGCCCGAGACATGGGGTGGGATTGGACTGTGTCATGGTTTTGGTTTTACTGTCGTAGATTGGCAGTCTCGCAGTCCTCCGGTATTACATTGCGATTCGCGAAGCAAGAAGCAGAGGTATTGGACGTGCCCGGTCGATTGTCTCAAGGCTTGGCGGGCGCCCGCCCGTCCGTCCGTCCGCCCGCCCGGGAGACCTGGCCCAGGAAAGGCAGGTCGGTTTCTTTGCCAGCCTCACTTTTCCGCTTGCGCCGCGGGCGGCGTGCTTGTGATTATTATAGACCGAGGCCGGGACTGGCCTGAGCAGGCTGAGGGGGGCAGAATCAAGCCACACCTTGACAAGCTGACAAGCTGACAAGTCACCTCGACATGCTCGACATGCTCGACATGGAGGTGGCTAAACTTTCCAGGGGTACACAACCAGCCTGGCATTGGTACCCTTGCGGCCTTGCCTGAGATCCAGCCTATCGGGACCTGCCAGCCCTGCCAGCCTGCTCCCTGTAGGCCTGCAGGCCTGGTCGTCACCTTACCATGTATTGCCAACGCATACATGCCCGAACACCATGGTTTTTTTGCATCGCCTGCCACCTCCAAGCATCATCACCATCTTCAAGGCCAGGTTTGCAGGTCCTGCAGGCCACCGCAGCCCGTGACAGGGGCCCCGGGGCCTGCAGACTCCGGGCGAGACACCGCCGTTGTGGCCAGTAGGCTACTCTAACTGGCGTGAATCTGACAGTCACAACCCAGAGTATGACGTTTCGGTCCCAGCTCCATGGAAGGAAGCATTGGGCAGCACCCAGGTGTGGGGTGCCTAGACTACCCAGGTATGGAAGCATCGACGAGAGGGGACGGTGACCCCGAACTGACTCCTGCTCTCAAGGTTCGAGCGCCTGTCAAGGGGCCTCGAGAGGAGATGAGGAGATGAAGAGAGCATCGCCAACACTCTCAACCACAGCCGAGGGGAGTCTTGTGTCTTCCCGTGACGACCACACTAGCTAGCTTCGCCGCAGATTAGATGCCATCACACCAAGGGGCCCCAAGTGCTACCAGGTCCAGAGGATTTTTCAAAGTGCTTCAAAGCCTCACATGGCTATGAAATGGGTCCTGTGCCTCCGTGTGACATTGGCCGGCGGGACTGCCTCAAGTGAGGGCCTGCAATATGCGGAGCAAGGCCAGGCCCGATACGGAGTACAGTAGACGGCCGTTGTGCGGATCCATTTTTTCCCTAGTCCTGTTCCTGAGCCTCAACGTCTCCTCCGTCCATGAGCCATCAATCAGCATGACGAGTTCGTCTGAAGAAGATGATGGCGCCTAACCCTTTTGTATGTGATTAGAGGGCAGAATCCATGGCTATAAGAAGGAAAGACTTGGAAAGAATGAGCTGGGAGTGAGCTGGTCGGCCTAGGTAGGTACTATAGGACCGAGCTTGGCCAAGCTCGAGTTATTTATTAGAGGGTCGAAAGGCTCGGTCGGGCACCCATTTGCAGTCAGGAACAGAGGCTTGCTTGCGAGCCCAGCGGCCCAGCCTTGAGCAAGGACTATCGTGCCTCGTTCCAAGACTACCTAGGTATAGTATATAGTGAAGGAGCGGCACACGCATACGTGCGGATAACACGACATGGACAGGGCGGTGTTGGTGGACTTCTCCCGGCGCGAGCTGTTAGTAAGGAAACCCCAAGGGGGCTCGAATGAAACGAAACTTTGCTCCTTTTCCCCATCAACAAAGTCCGGGAGACACAAGACCTGCATAAGGTGAGGCTGGTCTTTCTGAAGGGGGTTTCCGGCTCGTCCCAGGGACTCTCTTATACACTGCGCACCCCACCCGTCCGTCGCCTTGCCTTGCCCATTTCCTCCTGTGCCATTTTATGTGCCCTGCCGCACAGCCAGTCAGCTAGTCGTTCCCAATCTGCACTCATTTCCCACGGCCCACGGCCCACGGGGAGAAGCGACATCAGCAGCAGCACATCAGCAACAGAAAGGGAAAGAAAGACAACAAGGGGAGAACAAAACACACAGAAAGGCTCCCGTCTCATTCGGGGGACCTGACCTGCACTGGCACTGGCACTGGCACTGGCACTGGTAAACAAACCTAAGCTCTCTCCCCGGTCCAACAAGGAAATGAGCGCGGCCTCGTAAAAGCCCCACGTTCGTCTGAAGGGCCTGTGCGCACCGCCTCATGGGATCGCTGCGACATCTCTGCCTGTTGTGCGTGGAGACGGCCGACGAGCTGAATATCATCACATCAGCTTCTCTCAGAAATTGGACCCCCGGTCTGGATTGAGCTTCGGGCTTCGAACTTTGAGCCTCGAACTTTGAGCCTCGAGTTATCCGAGTCTGTCCTTCTTTTTTCGGGTCGCCACCCTGTGGATTTTGACACGATTTGGACATGCGACTATGACCCGGAAGACAAGTGCAGCCTGTTCACCGCCCGACCAGCTATTTTCCTCGGCACTCCCGGTCGTGACGGGCGTCGGAGTGGAGGTGGGTACTGTGTACAAGAGAGTGCAGGAGTGGGAAGCTGGGCAGAGGCCGAGCTGTCATCAAGAACCCCAGGTTGTTTGGCAGCAGCTCCATCCATCCAGCGCCAGCAGCAGCAGCAGCAGCAGCAGCAGAGCAAAGCAAACGACACTGGAACAGTCATCAGTCTCTCTTCTCCTTGCTCCACACACAGATGGAGAGAGAGGGAGGGCGCCAACGGTTCCTGCCAACGGTTTCCTGCCAACGCGACACACCCTCACGCGTGCACCCCGTTTGCCAATTCGTCCCAACTGACCGTCACCGATCCGCCCGCCACCTGCTTAATCCTACCCGCCTGCCCGGGTCCCCTCCTCGCGCCAACACCACCAGCCCCCTCGATTTTCCAATGCGACGGATCGTGGCGCATCCTTGCAACTGCCCACTGCCCACTGCCCACACACAGCCCACTGCCCACTGCCCACAGCCCACTGCCCACTGCCCACTGCCACTTGCGACAACCTCACACGCCTCTCCTGCTGGCTGTTCTTTTCTCTTCTTGCTGTGTACTGCCTAACAGCTTCTACTGCCTTCAATTGACCTTGCCTGTGAGTCAGCAACCACACACACCCCCTCCCCCCACGTTCCTGTGTTAGCTCTTTCTCTCTTGCTGTGTAATCTGTACACGAGCTCTGAACCTGCTAGTGTCAGGGAAGGGCGAGCTTGCATAGGCCGCGATCCCAAACTCTCGGGTAGAACGCTGCTGACCGCTCCTACGCCTCGGCTCTTTAGGCTGCCTTTCGTCATCCCATCAGAAAGCATAATCTTGACTTTTCCCCCGTCACCACTCGCCCGGGTGGTGACTCTTCACCTTGCCCACCACTACAGTCCCCTCTGGTGATAAGGGAAAGGCGACCGCAAAGGTGACCAACCCAGACCAGTTCCCTTCTTACGACCGTTACGAACGTTACGAACCCCCCGAACCACCCGAGCAGCGCCAGCTGCGCCCTCTCCGCCGATCGCAGACTCCAATCTCTCCTGAGCAGAGCTCCAGGTCCGCTGCGTCAACGCCCCTGTCGCACCGAGGCTTGCGCCGCACTCCCCGTTTCGTCGGCACGCCGAGCCCGCCTCCAAACCAACCTGCCTCGCCGCCGAGACGAGTTCACTTGGAAGCAGTCTCTGTCGGTATCAGCCCCGGAGGACTCTTCGTGACTGCTGACCCGGAACGGACATCTAACCCACCCGCGAGGAAAGCGCGGCAGCGGCCTATTCGACAGCTCTCCCAGGATTTGCTCAGCGACCCCCTCGAAGACGCTTCGACCACTCTCCCCCCGTCTTTCATCCCTCCAAGAAGCTCGTCCTCAAACCGAACACACCGGAAGACCGCACACCCGGCTGTGCACATCTCACAGCATACCCACAGTGCGATTCTTTGGGCACTCGAGGAAGCATTGAGACAGCCTAACCCTTTCACCCCGGATCTGATCGAGGAAAACGCGTCGATGGCCGATCTCCGTGGCGCCGGCGGCCAACCCGCCGTCACGAATGGGTTCTCCTCTTCTGTGCCGAGGCCGACGGCCCCGCCTGCTCAGACTGGTTCTCCTTCTGGAATCAAGGGTCCGAGGATGATCATGCGCGAGCGTCAGGCTAGGGAGGAGCGGCAGCGTGCAGAACGTGATCGATTGGAGCGTCAGCACGCGGAAAACGAGGCACGACTGGTGGAAGAGCAGCAGAGGAGAATGACGGAGCGCAGACCCCCGGCTGCTGGCGCTGGACCAGCTACCGACATGGCACAAGGGCCTGATCCCCCCGCGGCCATGCCCACCCAAACGCTGGACCCTGCCGATAACACGCAGCGCAGGCAGCGACAGCCTTCGGCGCCACAGGCGCAACAGCCTTCACTTCGTCCCCACCAACCCAGTCAATCGCACCGTCAATCACGGTCCTCTGCTGCCCAGCAACAGCAAGCTCATCAGTTCTCCGGTAGGCCGGATAGCGGCGGTGCTGGCGAGCAGATGCCAAGCGCACCGGCGGCTCAGCCCGGCGACGCCTCCACGACTACCAAAGCCCAACCGAGAAACTCATTCCCCCACGCCTTTGAGAGATGGGAGGCCCTATCAGCTCATTGGGAGGGCCTGACTTCATTCTGGATACGGAAGCTGCAACAACACGCGGACGAGATCGACCGAGACCCCGTGTCCGCGCAGCTTTCTCGTCAAGTGAGCGATCTGTCGGCAGCTGGCGCAAACCTCTTCCATGCCGTGGTTGAGCTCCAACGACTTCGGGCAAGCTCGGAGCGCAAGTTCCAGAGATGGTTTTTTGAGACTCGGTCTGAGTTGGAACGGCACGAGGAGACAAAAGCGTCTCTAGAGCGAGCGCTGAGAGAGGAGCGCCAGTCCAAAGCAGCCGCTATCCAAGAGGCAGTCGAAAATGAGCGTGCCAACAACAAGACCCAGAAGCGCGTCAATGAGATGCAAAAAGAACTGCTGATTTCGAAAGAGGAGGCGCGACGGGCCTGGGAGGAACTGGGCCGCCGGGAGCAAGAGGAACGAGATCGCACGTTCTCCTTGCAGCAAGGCCTACCTACTATTGTCGGGGGCGTGCAAGTGGTGCCAATGACCCAAGGTGTGCCCAGCAGGGGACCAAGCAGCCGAGAGTCGCGGCAGGCGCAACAGCCCGAGCTGCCACCACAGCAATATCAGTACCCCCAGGGTAAGCCTCCCCCGCCGGCAGCCCCCAGCTCAGGCGCAGGCGGAGGCTACTACCAGTCGCCACCAGACATCGAAGAGGAGCGGCCATACACTGCCGAAGGAGGATCCGAGGCAGGCTACAGCGAAGGTGAGTACGTCATCGACGCTCATGGCAACTTTGTTCGGGACTCGCACGGAGACGGAGTCCCCTACCGTGCCCCGGGCACACCGGGAGATGATGACTCTGACTCTTGGACAGAAGAATCCGAGGCTCCTTCGGCGCATCCTGGCGTTAGCTACCCTCCTTCGGCCTCTCAGTGGTCCGGGACCCACACCTCTGGCCAGCCTGACTACACAGGCACTGGCTTTGCCGCCCCTGGCTGGGAGACAATGCCCCGCCACCACCACCCAACGCGACTCAGCGACGTGCTCGAAGAAGACGAGACGCGTAGCAGGACAAGCGCTGGCCAAAGCCAAGTCAGCCGGGCCTAGGCCTCCTCATGGCGCTTTGGCGAAGTGTGTCGGTGCCTACTTGCTCCCGGAGTCTGACGGTTTCGCGAAAACCCTGGGATTGGAGATGCCGCTGTTGCGGATGCAAGAGTTCCGTGGTGCTAGACAGGACCAGTAGCAGTGCCCCCCCCGGGGCGCAAATAAGCCCGGTGGTTGCCAGGGACTGAGATGTGCTCTGTCGCATCTTTTGATTACATACGGCGAGAATTTCGGACACAGGCATTGGACACCCCAGCAGTATCTTATTGCATAGCATGCTTGCATTGGCGGCATTCGGCGACCAAGGTCTTTATTTCATTTTGATTTGCAATTGAGGCAGGGACGATGTGTTGTTATTAAGTGTACACGATCGACCGCGACTGATACCATTCTTGTACGCCCACACAAAGATTCTGTGTGTTCTAATCCATGCAGCCGAGCAGACCTTGGGAGTGGGAGTTTGAGTGAGGGGGTGATGGGGAGGCCAAATCTGCACTTGGAGGAGCACTCTTGTACTGGATTATTTCTTCGGAGGAAAATTAATGCTCTGTCGGAAGATGAGCTGTCCGGTCGGTCGAATTCTTGACGGAAGAAGGCGACAAGACCCGACAGCACTGGGATCCAAGGGACTTCGACTACCTTGGAGCATGTTCAGATCGTTCGGCCCCCGGCTTGAGCGTGAGCCCAAGTCTGGCCCAGGGATCGAAGTGTGAGGAGAGGACATGGCTCGTCACCCTCGACTCCATGCACCAGACGGGTGTCCGCCCTCGCCGCACTGGGCCGAGCGAGACATATGGATTGGTCCGGTCCCCTGGATCCACAATCCAGCTGCGGCAGACAGCTGATGCGGGCGGCGCGACCGAGCACGGATAATAGAGGTGGAAATAAGGCGGAAGAACAGAAGAGCGTAATGTAATTTTATATTCCTGTAGTAGTGAGAGTAATTGTCAGAAGCCCGAGGCTGGCAGGAAGCTGGCGGCGATAATCTACACAGTGCAGCTGAAGATGGTCAATATTTCGAGGTGAATGACTTGACTTTGTGCGCTGTGAGAGTATTCGTGAGCAAGATGCCGAGTAACATCCATCTTTGGTTAAATTCTGTCCATGAGATGGACAAGAAAAGGCGTCTAAACGTGAAGTCATGATTGAGTTCTGAAAGTAAGGTGCAGTGAGTGGCCCACTGCCTCAAGACAGCACGTCATTGATGCACTCGAGCTTGAGATGCCGCCGCTGCGACCCACACACGCGGCAACCCTGTAACATATCTGGCCAGCTGTCAGGAGACAGCAGGAGCGCACGGGCCAGGCCCCATAAAAACAAACTCCTTGGCCCCCAGCCTTAGACAAACTTAGCTAGACAACACACAAACAAACAAAAACCAATCAATTGCTATAATACCCATTACAACTTGGCTCGAATACAGGAACCAAACCTACTACTATATCAATAGTCTTATCTCCTTAACGACAACAATACTACTACAAACTTATCCGCCCTTGCGTCTATAGCTTTGCGCCCCGCGACAAAAACACACCTACTTTGTATACGCTAACTTTTTTGCTTCTATTTACAATCCAGCTTTGCGTATATTACTAAAATTTAACCTAGCAACTTTAAGTACACTTGCTCGCTTTAACCCTTTTTTAACAAAGCAAATCTAACTCTACCTAATAAAAAAGCGTAGCCTATATACTAGTTGATAAAGCAAAAGTATCTCTTATCCTTCTTAGCTGCCTAGCGCAAACTCCAACTATATAGGTTTTTCTTACTATCTAAGCGAAACGCTGCTTCCTTAACAATTAGGCCGTTGCTTCCTAGCAAAACCTTATTTATACTTACACTTGTTTACTCGCCTTTTAAGCATAAACATAGTAGTAGCTTTTCCTTGTTTTCTTTATTTAGTATTAAAAATACTCCTATTTTATTATATTACAACAAAAACCTTAGTTTTACAATCCCTATCCCTTTAATACTTTATTCTTACTATTCTAAACTACTAGCAATTTTACTTTTATTAAAACGCAAACTTAAATTATTAATAGTAGCCTTACCCTTGTTTTCTAACTTTAGGGTTTAAATAAATAAACCTATAGCCCTATTTACTACTAAAGATGTAGCAACGCTTATTACTTAAGCTATAGCTTAGCTTTATAACTACTAAAATAATAACTTCTTTTAAATAATAGTAGTTATATTTGCAAACGCTTTGCTACTCTAAGTTTATATATAAGCCTTTGTAAATAAAAATAGTTCCTATAGATTTTCTCTATAACTATTTAATGTTAGTTTCTTTTACTTATAAAAATATATTAAATTTAGCGTTTAGTTAAACAACAAAATAACTAAATACTTTAACTTTTTTACTTTATTAAATACCTTAAGTACTTTAAGCAAATTTATTTTATAAAGAATATCCACTATATATAGTTATAGTATTTGCTAAAAAACATACTTAAGTAATACTTTTATATTTTTACAAAAAACAATTGATAGCTTTTTAAAATAACTATAGTAAACGCTATTTATAATAAACTAAAAGTATAATTTGCAAAATTCTTTTTTAATACTATAGCATTTTTAAAAAATAAATACTTTTTGCTTTTAAATATTGCTAATAGTAAGAATATTACTTCCTTCTTTTAGATTATAATTTTAAATGCAAAATTCTATAATATAAAACTTTTTGCGTAACTTATTGTAGCGTTTAAATTGCTTGCTTTAGATATTAAGTTTAAACTTAATAAACTTAATAATACTATAACTCTTAAAAGCTTTTTAAATTAGGTTTAAAGCTATAAAAATGTAATTGTTAATCTTGCTTAATAACAATTTTTGTTAAAACAAATAGTAGTTTGCTTTATAAGGCTTACTTTAAATTTTAAAGGTAGGTTAATAACCTTCTTTGTTTCGCGCTTCCCGCTATTGCAAGTTTCGCAATAGCTATAGCAACACTTTTAAGCGCTATTATTTTCTTTTAATCCATAATACATTTATTTAAATCTCGCTAACTAACCTTAAAACCTTTTCTATTGTTTTACTAAATGCATATAAATATTAAACAATAAATATAGTTAATTTTAGCTATTACTAAATTAATATGCAATATAATGCTATTAGCAAAACAAATAACGCTAAAATTAATTGTTATAAATATAATTTAACGCTTTAAAATAGCTATTTATTTTAAAAACTATTACTTGCCCGCCTTGTAAGCCTTATATATTGCACAACTAAATTAGTAAGGTTAGCCCTAATAGGCTTATTATAGCGAATTTGTTAATTATATAGATTAACTTAATATATTTTACTAATAACCCTTCGTTGAAAATGCTTTTAAAGAAAAGGTTTTCCTTAAAACCGCGTTTATAACCTTTAACTACTCTTTTAAAAAAGCCTTTTTTTAGGATAATTAAAATAAGTATTTTAATGTTAACTATTTTTAAACCTTATGTATAGCCTCTTCTATTTATAAGTACTACTGCTATTACTTTTAAAGCAATAATGCTTTAATAAACTACGTTTATTCTATATACCTTAGGAAACTAAAACTAAAAAGGCAAAGTGCAAAATAAACCCTGCTTGTGGATAAGATAAGCCAAGAATAAAACTCGTGCCTAACTACTACGTCGTTAAACGTAAACAGCAAGCCAAAGAACCTATTGGCGGTAAAAAACTAATTAGCCTTAGTATTACAATAAACACTACTAGAGGCGTAAAAGTTATTAAATTACTAGTAAAAGTTAATTTAAAACTAGGAACGGGCTTTAGTTTTCTCTTATAAACTTACCTATACTTATTTATATATTTACTTAATAGCGCAACATTAGATATATATAGCAACACTAGCTATAATTACACAATAGCGAATAAATAATAGATTTAGCAATTTTACTTAAACCTACAAGTTCGCTAGTATACTATACTACTTTGTTTATAAGAACTTAGTATAAAAATTTACAAGTTATTTAACTACGTTATTATACCCCTTTAATTTCTTAGCACCTATATTAACTAGAATAAGCTTATAATAGCGTTTTTTATAAAAAAAGTATTTATTGTTAATAACCTTTAAGCAAATATGCTACTAAGTATAAACTCTAAAGGCTTTAAAGGCTTTAATATAGTTATTTCTAAATTATATATTAATATTAAATCTTGTTGTGTTTGGATTTCGTTGGAATTAAAAAAGCAAACCTGTTTTATTAAAGCTAAAGTTGTTGCATTAAAAAAAAACTCTAATTTTACTCTAGTTAACAACGTAGCTGCTTATTAACTATAAACTACATGCTAAGAATCCGCAAGATCTAATCTTTACCCTAACTTTCTTGTACTTTAGCTTTTTTGCTTTATTTACAAATGTTTATTTAAACTTAATCATTATTCGCAACAATAGTTATAGCTTACTTTAAATTTTTAAAAAAACGTTTATTAGCTACTTTTGTTTTGTAAACCTATAATACTACGTTAATACTATAGAATAAAATGCTAAAGCTATATTAGCCGCCTTTTATAGGTTATCTAACCTTTTAATAAAGACTTTTGTTTAACTAAAAAACTTTTGAAAATATGCCACTAGCGCAAACGTCTTCTTAGGCCTACCAATAAAGAATAATAGGAAACTCTCCAAGTTTCTTAACCAAAACGCAAACATTTTCTATAACAAGGGATTTGCTAACGTCCTTTAAAGCAAGTAGCTTAAGGTTTAACTCCAAGATAACTAGCAAAATATAATCCCTAAGAAATATTGCGTATATCCAATAATAGCAAAGGATATAGAAATTATTAACAAAATGCTTAAAAAACTTTAAAAAGCTAGGAAACTTAAACAAATAACGAAATTAGTTTTTTTTTTATCTTCGTTATATAGCGCATAATATTTAACAAAACTCGAAAAAAACAAATAATTATTAATATTTAAAGCTTTAACTATATAGTAATCCCAAACTATTATTTTATACAAAGCTAGAATAATATTCTTAGTAAAATTACAAATGCAAAATATATTACTATATTTAACGCAATAGCTTTCTTTTACTAATAGCAGCTATATCTAAAAACGCAATAAATATTTACTATAACAATAGCATAAAGTTAATTTACTTTTAAATGCGTAATTATAGGATACTATAAGAGCTTGGCGTATATATAACAATAAATAAACTAATAGCTTTTTAGTATAAAAGAAAAAGCTTACTTAAATAATATTATTATTCCTACAAATAAATTACTTAACAACTATTTTTGAAACATTAATAAAGTTTTTGCTAAACTTAAGGAAATAAACATTATAATGGGCTTAAAAAAATCCTTTTTCGCTACGTTTATAGCTGTTATACTTAAGCGTTATATGAACTCCTTTGGAATATCTACAACAAAGGAGCAATTACAAGCTATTTAAGCTTTAGAGTTTTCGAAAACTCTTAAAGATCTTAAGCATTTTATTAGTTTTACTGGATATATAAAGTACAACGTGCCCCGCTTTGCAATAAAAATTAAGCCTTTTAAAACTTAAAAAACTAGCCTTTTTTAGTTAAATTCTAAAAGCAAACTAAAAAGTAAAATAGCTAAGCAACGCTAAATAAACTATATTGCGTTTAAAATACCTAGTAAAGTTAAAAAACTACTTTTGAAATAATTAAATGCAATCTTACAAAGTATACTTTAATTATTTACTTTAACCCCAAAAGATTGCTTTTTATTAACTTTAACGTTTCTACCGCTAGAATTAAAGCTTAAGTCTACTACATTAACAACGCAATTACTTATAGGCTGCTGAAAGATAAACACATTACTATATATCCCCTATAGACAGCCGTTTAAACTATTGCCTATTTAAGCTATATACTCTTAGATGCGGAGCAATAATACTAAGTAACTAAGATAAAAGTTCTTAAGTGTGTTTAAGTTTTAAAAAAATATAGCTAATAAATAAAACTAATATAACGCTAAGCAACTTTTTACACGAATTATTTTATTATTCTAAAACTTTTTAAATAACTAAATATTATTAACTTTATAGCTACTTTTGTTAACAATAAAAAACTTATTTATATCCTTAAATTTATAAGTATATTTAATGTTAATTTCTTCTACAAGCTTAGTTAGTAGAACATTATCCCTAATACTTTGTTTTAACTACTTTTACTAAATATAACCCCTGCTAACACACTTAGCGGTTTTAACGTTTTACTTAACAACTGTAAAGAATATTGGTTATTTATTGCTAAAGAATATAGCACGCCTAAAAAGACGCTCTACTACGGCAAAGTTTACGTTAAAATGTTGCTAAACTTCCGTTAATATCTTTAAAATAGTTACTAAAACAACCGCTAGTTGCGAATTCTCGATATAATTTATAAAAATAAAGCCCTTAGCGAGAATAAAGCTACTCTTTTATTTAAGATTTATTTTAGCTTAATTTAGAAAACTTTGTTAGAATGTAAAACCCTATAATTGTATATTCCTTAGTTTTATATTCTTGAGATTTTAAAACTAGTATACACGGGCAGCTACTACGAATACGCCCAACTAATGGAATTTCTCCGCTTATACTATATTGGCCAACTATACGCAAAGCTTTATAAATTTACTCGTTAGTGCCTAAACTATTAGGTTTTTAACATCTATTACTATAGAATATATAGTAGCTTGCAACTAATACTTAGCCTGCTATACTTATACTACTAGATTATAATAAACTTTATCTTAGGCCTACTAATCTTAAAACTAAAAGGATTTAACTACATTTTTCTTGTAGTTTGCAAGTTCTTAAAAAAATCCTCTTAATACTTAGAAAAACAACCTAAAAATCCTTAAACTAGGCTTTAGCTCTATTGCAAAATCTACTTTAAAGCAACTAGGGATATCCAAAAGTTATTCTTTTAGATAAAAACCCAAAATTCCTCTTTAAGGTTTAAGCTTCTATTAAAAAAATCTACAAAATAAAGCTTTTTTATATAATCGCATACTATCCTTAAATAAATAGTTAGTTTAAAAAAATAGTTTAAACAATTAAATTAGCATTATAATACTTTATTTATAAACTAGATAATCCTAGAAAATAAATAAAAACGCTTATTTATATTTAATTTAAATATTATAATAGTAGGTTCTAAGCTTTTGAAAGCTTATTAAACAAAATTGTAAAAAGATTTATACTAAATAACGTTTTTAACGTTATTATTAATTAACTTTTTTAATAACTTCTAGACTTACTATAAAGCTAAATTTGCGTTTATAACGCACTTACCTTAGCTGCGATAACTATAAAAGCCTATTTTAACAAGAAGCACTTACTCTAATTCTTTAACGTTAGCTAAAAAGTTTTTCTTTAATTATATAAGGAATATACTATTTTACAAAATATTAAACGCAAATATAAACTATAGTATGCTAGCTTATTTAAGATAAAAGAATGTATTAGCTGCTTTGCTTACAAGCTTAACTTCTTTACTTTATAGAAGCTTAAATATAATGTTATATTTATCGATTATTTTAAGCTATACTTTATAGATTTGTTTGGGCAAAATATACCTCTAATTAGCCCTATACAAGTTAATAATTACAAGAAATAAATACTAGAATTAAGGAAAACGCTTACTAGGATAGAAAAATATCTTATTAATTATATAGGCTTTAGGCTAGAATTCCGCAAATAGAAAACACTAGTATAACTAGGCAATTATGCGCAATGCCTTATTAATACGTTTCAACGTAACCGCGTTTTTGTTGAAAATTTAGCAGGCTATTCTATATTATAGATTATTACTAGCCTACAAGGGCGTAGTTTTTTTTAGGGGGGGGAGATTATTAGGAGATAGTAGGAGCGCACGGGCCAGGCCCCATAAGAATAGACTCCTTGGCCCCCGGCCTTAAACAAACTTAGCTAGACGACATACAGACAGACAGAAACTAATCGATTGCTACGATACCCATCACACCAGCCGAGAAGTCCACGTTTTACCGTACCGTTCGTTACTCGGGAAGTCGCCACACACAGCAGCACCTTTACTAGGACTCTCTGGTAGTCTATTGACTCACACACAAAATATCTGCCCCGCTGACGGCCTCAGTCTCCCTTACTGTTCTTCCAACGACGCATCATCACTTTTCCCGTCACACAATCGAGCTTTGATCCAGCCTGCACAAATCCCCTGACGGGTCCACGGGTCCACGGGTCCACGGGTCCACGGGTCTTTGGTGACGCACGCGTAGCGCACGGGGCAGGCAAGGAGTGTGTAGTGAGCTCCCAGCGGCCACGATGAGCGCGGCGTCGAGGGTGAAGGCCGTGACGCTGCCCCTGCAGCAGTCCTCGCTACTCTCCCGGAATGTCGGGAGCTGTTGCTACTACTCATTTGCGGCGGCGGCCCGCTCACTGCCCGGGCAGACGGAAAGGTGGCGTGCGCCCCTCTCACGAGGAGCCGGTGCTACAGCAACGAGGGCCTGGCGTGTGGAGGGCCTGAGGTGGAACAGCAGTGCCAGCAGCTCCAGCAGCTCCAACAGCTCCAGCAGCTCCAGCAGCTCCAGCAGCGCGGCCTCTGAAGATGGCGAGAGCGTGGCAAGCTCGCAGACCTCGCTGGGAAGCGGGTCGGGCATCGGTGGCGAGGCTCAGCCTGCAGCGACGGCGTTTGCCTTTGCGTTCGAGTGAGTTCGACGCTGTGTTGTCGTCTTCGTCTTTTGACCTTCTTACGGAGTTGGCTGACTCTTATCTAGCATCGACGGTGTGCTGTTACACACTTCCAAGCCAATCCCTGGTGCTACGGAGACTCTCAGATTCCTCCAGCGGAACAACATCCCGTTCATACTCTTGACAAATGGGGGAGGGAAACCCGAGGCCGAGCGGGTTGCGGACCTGGCCGAGAAGCTCGGCGTGGAGCTCGACGTGTCCAACTTCGTGCAGAGCCACACCCCGTTCCAGAGGCTGCTCGACCCTGATGTGGATCTGGGCTACCCACTGCTGGAGCAGTACCTCGAGCAGTCACTGGGCAGAAAGAGGTTCACAGCCAAGGACACGGTGCTCGTCCTGGGCTCGGACGCGTCCAAGGCGAGGCGCATTGCCAACGGGTACGGCTTCGAGTCGGTAGTCACGCCGGGCGACATCCTCAAGGCGTGTCCGGAAATCTTCCCGTTCGACCCGCTGCGCGAGTTCTACGACCGGCAGGAAACCCTGCCGCTGCCGAAGCCCATCTACAACCCCAAGGCCGACCCGGCCATGAGGCTGGAAGACTGCCTCAAGATCGACGGGATCCTCACCTTCAACGACCCGCGGGACTGGGCCGTGGACGTCCAGCTCATCACCGACCTCATGCTGTCGCACAGAGGCTACCTGGGCACCTTTAGCAGCAAGAACAATGACCGAACACCCCCCCGGGACAAGTGGTGGCAGTCTGACGGCCAGCCGCCTATCATCTTCAGCAACGTCGACCTGCAGTGGAGCACGGGCTACCACATGTCGCGGCTGGGCCAGGGTTCCTTCCGCGGGGCGGTGCGCCAGACGATGAAGAGTCTGGCGCGCGGGTGGCGCCTCAGGGACGTCAAGACGTTTGAGTTTGGCAAGCCCTCTGGCCCGACCTATGCGTACGCCTGGGACACACTGGAGCGCTACCGCCGCCGCCTCGGCCTGCCGGACCTAAAGGCCGTCTACATGGTCGGCGACAACCCGTCTAGCGATATCGCCGGCGCGCTCACGTGGAACAGCTGCCTCGAGAAGCAAAAGTCGCCCGGCCCGTACTGGAAGTCGTGCCTGGTGCGCACGGGTGTCTGGAGGGAGGATGTGGCGCCGATTGACCGCCTTTACAATAAGCCCACCCATGCTGTGGACGACGTGAGGGCGGCTGTTCAGCGGGCTCTGGACGAGCAGAAATGGCCAGGCAAGTTTGAGTGACGAATCGGGGGGGGGGGGCGGGACCAACGAGCCCACGGTGATCCATACATCGGAGATGCGCACCGGGACGCCGGATCGATGCCGGCGGAGGGTTTAAGGCATACGCTGTGGGATGCTGTGGAAGGCTGTGGAGTATAGGCAGCGCATTCTCCGGTGTTGGATGCGTTCCATGATCAGGCCATATTTAACGTTACAATACTACTTACTGTCCAGAGAAAGGATCATGCGGTGTAAGACGAGTTTTATCTCTCTTGATGCTACAGCTCGTCCCTGTTACAGATTACCTGTTTCAAAGCAGTAGGTAGTCTACCGCGGCCGCGTCGACAGTCACAAAGGACACCAAGCACGCACCCTACAGCGCAACCGGTGTCTACATATTGCCAAATCACACCGGATTTTTTTCTGGCGCACTAGGGCACAAGCTGAGGCTTGACACCACTTGCCCTTTTGAGAAGCCAGCTTGGATGTTTTTCTCCAAGGGAAACAGAGCACGGTGTACCCGGCTAGGTAAGTAGGGCTGTAGGGGTGTGATTCAGTTTCGCCCTTGTTGATTAGCTTTCTGCAGTGGTGCTTGCGTCGGTAATTAGAATGCTCGGCATTGGCAAAGACAAACAGGGATTAATCAGGACTGGCACCCTGGGCCCTGGGTTTCTACACGTGTATAATAATTCAGGTCAATGGCAAGGTCGGATTTTAGGCCGACTGCGACGGCGCACCTTATGAATTTGCTTTTATGAGGGATCATTCGATCTGAACTTGGCACTGGTCTGGTGGAGAAAAGGCAGTGTGACATGCAGCAGGGGCATGTACTCCGTACAGATTACATATGCCAGATTCCCGGTTTCTATCGCCGATGCACTCTCCCGTGCTTCTGATGTGTGAGTGAGGGGCCTTGGCTGGCCAGCCGGCTTCGGCAGAGTACATACAGTGTAGTACAGTACAATGATGAAGCCCACAAGTTCCCAAGCTCCATGCGAGTGAGTGCATTCGAGGGGAGAATCGGGGCTGCCCAACCGGAAGAGCTCCAGGCCAGAAGCTCGTGGCATAACAAGCAAGATCCCTCTCTGCCGACGCAGTAACATGGAGCCAGCAGCATCAATT
>MAVT02000179.1:0-24483 GCA_001702395.2 Diaporthe helianthi | reverse complement strand
GGGGGGGGGGAGAAAACTCAAATCCCCACCCGGAGAGTAGGAAGCTGATGATTCCACCGCATTGTCGCAGAAGTAGTGCTTTGGCGGATGGGACCCGCGACATTGCATTCGGGCGTTCTGCCGCAGCAGGCACGCGTCCAGGTGAGACTTTTTCCTTTTCTTTTGTCGGCCCTCTCTTTTCGGACTATTGCCAGTTTCCACTTCGTTGTGGGGGTTCCAGGAACGATGGCGGAAGGGAGTGTGTGTTCGTCCGGGCTGGGCTGCATGGATCGTCGCTGTCAGCTGCAGGTGGCCCCCGGGCAGCCGGGGAAGTTCTGGGCGGTGCCCCACAGGAGCTCTTCCCTGGCGATTGAGGCTTCCAATGTTGGTGTACGGAGTACTGTGTAGGTACCTACCTAGGTAGGTAGGTTGGTTGAAGCAATGGGTACTGGTGCGTGTAGCCGCGCGTCTCAGGTAGGGAGAGAGAGGCAGGCATCAAAAGAAAATAGGACAATTTAGGCAGTGCGTGCGTGTCTCACCGATGCAGTTCCCTGAAGAGGGCCATCTGGTGCTTTGTTGGGGCCCAGGAACCCGGCAGATTTGTCCCTCCCCCCCCTTCCCCCCTTCCTCCTTTTTCTGAGGACGGGCGATGATGATCAACACCACCTTGGAAGGTAAGGATGAGGCTCTGGGGCAGAATCTGCACATGCATTAGGGCTGTCCAGGGGGGGGGGGTGCCTGACTAGAGCTGTGGGTGAGTGGGTTCCAGTACGGAGTAAATCTGTATGTATTACATATACCGCACATGCTACAGGGGATTCATGCAGGCGAGCTGCAACCTGCAGGTGACTGTGCAGTGCAGGCAGGAGAAGAGAGTCGTAGTGGCAGCGGCAGCGGCAGCGGCAAAGGAAACGGAAACGGAAACGCCAGCGGTTAATGTTGAATTGCCCTCTGAGCAGAGGAGCGGCGTCTATTGAGATGAGGTGCTTCGGACGGTTTTGCACCACAAACAGATTGGAGCTGAAGTGTGAGGCGCTTCGTTGTGTGACACAAGCCATCCAAAGTCTGGTGTGATGATATGGTGTACTAAGCACCTAAGGTACTCGGTACCTGGGTACCTGTCTACCGGTAGGGCTGGTAGGTAGGGGCCGGGAGGAGAGGAGGCAGTGGGAGGAAACAACCCCAACTGGGCGAAACGCCGCGCGCGAAGGAGAGTGCTGATCGGCGCCCACTTGTTCATGTTCATGTTCACGTTCACGTCAGCTGAATTCCACCTAGCAACAACTGGTTTCTTTCTGTCTGTATGTCTGTCTGTCTGTACCCGCTGGCTGCCCGGTCTCAACTCTCGACGGCCCACCAAACCACCAAACCACCAAACCCCCAAACACCAAACCGCCAACTCCAACCGCCCGCTGCACGCTGCACGCTGACCACTCTAACACATCGTCTGTCTATTTTATACCCCTCCGATCCCTCTGCGACAGCTCCCATCCGCCCTCACACAGCCCTTCGCCGGCTCTTCTTCTTGTTCTTCACCGACTTTATATGCTTTTGCGCTTGGAGGCTGGCTCTCTTCGCAATCGGGCCTCTCTCCCGACCTGGTCCCGGCCCTGACCCTGGTCCTGGCCCCCTCACCATCTCGTCGTTGTGCTCGTGCTTGTGCTCGTTTCGTGCTCCTAACAATAACAAATGTCAGGACCCGCCCCGTATAGTCACAGTACGGATACATGCACGATATCGATCCAGGGAAGCCATCCGTGCCTGCACTGCCTGGGGCTGTCTTGAACGCCACACTAGATAATAATACCCGTCCCAGCCCCAACAATTCCAAGGGATCTTGGTGCTAGATCTCTCGCTGTTGCTCTTGATCATTTCCGCCCGCGACTTCTGAATGTCCTCTGCAGAGCCACAGAAGCATTTGCGACCGACACCCAGCATACGCTACGCTCCTAGAGAAGAAGTGGAAAAAACAAGAAAGAAAAAAAATCAACTACCTCACTGCCTAAGTACCTAAATAGTCATTACCTCCCTGCCCTGGCGCAACCGAGGCAGAGCGGCCGGCCCAGGAACGGCGCAAACCCAAGTTGGTCGGGCAGGACAAACCCGCACGCCTTCCCGGAATCACCGTTACATTTTGGCTCCCCCAACTGGCAGGCGCATTTGTCTCGGGAGTCCTGCCTTCGGCGTCCCTCCTTGGCCATCTACTGCTCCGAACCTTGGAACTTGGGTGCACACCTCCGTCCTCAACCTCGCTGTATCACCACCACCCGGCCAAAGAGGAGACATCCCCTCCCGCCGACTGCTTTTTTTCCTTTTTTTTTCGGTTTTTTTTTTCTTTTTTTTTTTCTTCTTGCTTCCCCCCCTTCCTCAACATTCGGCTCGGGCTGCTTATACACCACCCCTTCGTTACAGACTGCCCACCACCACCTGGCGGCCCGGTGGCGCATCCCTTCTTCTCCCCTCCCTCCTTATCTTTTGCTGGTCGGCAGGTCGACAGCGATTCTCAGTCTCGTACTTGCGTTATATATATGCTTGCTCCTTGTTTCCTTGTCTCCTTGTCTCCTTGTAGCACACCATAATACACACCTCCCCAAATACCGGCTGTCAGTTGTGATCCCCGCCCAGCCTCGTGGCCCATTCCAGCCTGGTAAAGAGGATAGCCGCGCTCATTTGGCGCGTGCCGAGTCAACAGCAGTCTAACCCTACATACAGCATTGCCATGAGCGCATCTGCTCCGGAACAATGACGCCGTGCGCGAAGCAGCCGCAGACGCTTCAGTTGAGGTCGCTATCGCTGTCCTCCCCGCGTGGGACGACTCGGCGCTGTGCCCCGTACCCCGCAATCCGACTGAGGGATTGTTGCCGTCTGCCTCCGAGTCGGTCACACCGCAACCACTGTGGTTCTACACGCCCAAAACACACCCGCCCATCGGTCAGTCGCCTTGCGACTTGACGCGGGTTGAGGTGCTGCTTTGCGTACCTGAGTCCCCCCTTGGAGTCCCCGGGAGTCCCCTGGAGGGACCTCACCAGGCCCTGCGACCCCTCGCACCGAGTTGAGGCATACGCCGAGTCCCCACGTACCAGCAGCAGCAGCAGCGGTAGCGGTAGCGGTAGCGGTAGAGGTAGCAGCAGCAGCAGCTCCTTGACCGCTTCCGCCGACAAAGCCCCTCCGGACCCCGCTCTCCGGACACCTCTGAAATCTGCCCCGGGAACATGTCATCTTCGTCGCAGGCGCCCCAGGCCGTCCCCGTCACTCAGCTGGGCCTCTCGGCCGACGAGGTCTCGGTCCTCCAGCACGCACAGAGGGAGGCAGCTGCCGCCGGGTCAAGCTCTTCGCGCGCGGCCAGTCGGGCGTCCTCCCAGGGCCTTCTGATACTGGACAGCAGCTCCCTGACCCAGCTAGGCCGCCACTTCGACCGCCTCATGCAACAGATCTCACAGCAGCTAGACCACCTGACCGAGCAGTCCCAGATCGTGACCATGGCCGTATATGACGAGGCTGGCAACCTGATGGACAACTGCGACGTCGAGATACGGAGGTTCCACTCCATCATGGCACAAATCGACGACCTTGAGGTCGAGTTCGACCGCATCCGTCACATTCGAGACATTGTCCGGGGATACAGGCAGAGGGTGCAGGAGATGGAACGCGCCTTGGAAAGCTCCCAGCCGAGCTCGTCCCGGCATCATTCGAGCAGTAGTAGGCACGGACATTCCTCGCATGGCCAGCACTCATCATCATCATCACATCGACACCACCATGGCCACCGGAGAGAGAGGCACTGAGACGGACGAGAGAAGGAGAGGACGAGAAAGAGATACCTATCATAAAAGAAGACAGCATGACACCTGATGGGGATGGATGGAGAGCCGGGCAAACCACGACGTTCGAGGAAGACCGCAACCGGGCGACTGGGATATTATGAAGAAGTCGGGGATACCGTCGCACAGCGTGTTGGACCGAGCATTGTCGGTCGAGACAGCAGCAAACACGGCAAACACGGCAAACACGCCCTCGTCTCACGACGAGATGAATTGGTTAGAAGATGAGGTCACACGGCCGCATGGAAACACAAAACAAGGTTGATTCTGTTTCGCGCGAGGGAGGTTCCGTTGCCAGACAGCAAGCAGCTCATTCGCGGGTGACCACAGGACCGCAGCTTGCCCAGGGGTCAGTTTGCACCCCCCAAGCGAAGAGATCGATGTCAGAAAAGGCCGTGCCTCTCTCTTATGGTTGAAGCAGGGGTCGACCTGAGCTCAATCGCCAGGGCGAAGCCAAGGTCTGCAAAACGAGAGGCGAACGGCGGACTGTCGATGGGCAGAAATTCCCTTACTGTCTGTCTTCTTCTCCCATGGATGCGGTGGTCTATCTCTCTCTTTAAGATCGATATGCGCCTCACGGCTGGACTAAGAAGGGATTATTTAGCCTCGCGGCAAGTATGATGACGACGATACGACGATACCGAATTCTCTGTCTTTTTTATATGTCTGAAGACCGCCGTTTTCTGCATTGGCGGTTTGCCTGTCAGCGTGTACATTTATTGGCAACTCGGGAACCCCCGCCTCCCCCCCTTTTTTTTTGGGGGGGGGGGGGGGTTCTGGGAGATGAGAGAGAGAGAGAGAGAGAGAGAGAGAGAAAGCGTATGTATAAATGTGTGTGTGGAAGAGGAGAAAACAAGTTTGTGTCTTGTCGTATACCCGCATAGTTGAACCAAGCACTTCAACCATGGACGAGCTCGCTTGATGAGTTGACTGGATACACGGTCATGGTTGTGGGCGGGAACGTTTCCTACGCCTGGCCTACGCCTGGCATATCACGAAAATCCTGTACAAGCAAAGCCCTGACAATTAGTTTTCCCGTGACGACAGCAGGTGTGTTTCTCACAGGGTAATCAATACAAAATCTACCGATGCCCTCTCAGGCTTACTGATATCATTTTCCAAGACTTGACAACGTCGTTACAGGGCTTGCTTGACTCAACCGCATTCCCTTCCGAGATCAATAATCAATCATCTTGACCCTTCCCTGCAGACCCTCTGGCAGCTCCTCTAGCTTGATCAGCCCCATCTGAACACAGTCGCCCCAGAAAAACAGCGCACGTTCGTGCGCGTACGAGAGATAGTCAAAACCCTCGTCGTCCTCGCCCCCGCCAGTGCCTTCGCCGCTGCTGCCTGCCGCACTATCCTCAGACGGCACAGGCGAGCCCGGCGCCTGACCATGATCCTCAGGCCCCTCTCTCACACGGCCCTCCGCATGGGCCTCGGTGTATCCCGGTATCTTGGCCTGCACGATGCCCCAAGCGACCCACTGGGCACTGATCATGGCGCGCCAAAGCCGCGTCTCCTTGAGTAGCTCCTCGACTTTCTGGTCCACGGCGCTCTCTGCGCGGCGCTCCTCCTCTTTCCACCCACATGGTGGCGCGCGCGCATCAAGCATGAACTCAACAACGGAGCTACTCGGGTGCTGTGGCGTTACCTGCGGCGTTGCTGAGGGTGTAACGTCCGCGTCTTCGGACGCGGATGCAGTCGTGGAAGACATGATCTTGGGTCGATGCTCAAGGTACGCCTTGACGAAACGCTGCTGCTCCTCGATCGTAGGGTAGCGCTCCGCGTTGCACGCCTCTGGCGCGTGCGGGTCATGGTAGTTGTACGTCCATTCACTGAAGTGGTTTGCAAACTCACAACCCGGGAGGTTAGCTGAGGCGTACTCAAAGTCGATGACGATAAGCTGCTTGTGCTGGTTCTCAGGCTGTAGGAGCGGGGATTTCTCGTCGTCTGTACAGACGCGGAGGATATTGCCGTATTGTGTCTGTGGGTCTGTGGGTCAGCGAATTTGAAGGCTCGATGGGCTGAGCCCAGAACATTGAAGATAGATCATTGAAGATAGATCATTGAAGATAGATCATTGATAGAAACTCACGTCGTTATGGGCGAAGACTAGCTTCTCATGGATCCCTTCAGATCCGTAGAATTGGACGAGAAACTCCCGGTACTTATCCACCATGGCTTTGAATTTAAGCCATTCTACACCACAGACATAACCTGCCTGTTTCCAGCCACGTGATCCCCCGGATGGCCTAGCCGTGTCCTTGCCTGCAGCGAGCTTGTCGAGGAACAGTGTCCTTCTTTCAACATTTTCCAACCAACAGTCCCAATTCTTGAACAATGTCGGACCACCGTCCCTCTCCTCCTTCAGAAGGTCAATGCCGGAGTGCAGCTCACGCATACGTTTGGCGATCTGCTTAGACGTTGCTGCTTGCCGCATCTCTTCGGGCGTCAGGGGCACCGCGTTAAAGAACTGCTCAAAGCGGCCGTTGGTGAAGGTTCCCAACATCCTTGGTCCTATCCTCTTCCGGGCTAAGCGCTTCAAAATGCTAAGCTCATTGTCCCGGTCGATCAGGTTCTCGACGTGAGGGCCGTAGATTCGCAACAGTAGCTTCTGGGGCATTTTCTTAACAACCTCCGAGTCGCCAGATGGTATATTCTCAGGCGGGGTCACAACATAGACTGCATTGGTCAGGGCGCCGCTCAGTCGCTCGACTTGGATGTCGTCGCCGGAGTCGAGTGCCACGCGCCTCCAGCCCTTCAGCCGAAGCGTATGCGCGAGGCGGATGATCTCGTTCTTGAAACCTGCCCAAGCCTTCCTCTCTTTCTCCTTCTCCTTCTCTTTCCGCTTGCCGGACATAGATGAATGGTCATCCGCTGACGGTTCGCTGTATTTCAACGTTTTGGTGTTGTCAAGAACAGCATCGCAACTCGGCACTACGGGGTCTCCATCCACGTAGTCTGTGTCCGACGAATAGGCTCGAGAGAGTTGGAGAGAGGCACGCGAAGACGCCTTCTTACGGTGCGAGAGTCTCCGGCCCAGTTTCGTGCTGTAGTGCGGCACAGAAGTGATTCCCAATGCAGCCATGCTGTCATCGAGAATGCGCTGGAGCCGATCGAGGGAAACATCACTGGAGTTTGAGTCGACCGAGGCTGTCCTGCGCAGGGCGTTCTCGACGTCTGGCTCTTCAGGCACCGGTGGCTCCTCGGGTCGGGACTTGTGCTTCCGGCGCGAGTGCAGGTGGTGATGATGATGGTGATGCTTCCTGGGCTTCTTGGTCTCCCGCTTGGCTTTCTCACGCTGGAGCCACTCGGCCACCTGAGCGAGTAGCTTCTCAGACGCGCGATCGATTCTTTGGGAGCCACTGTGAATCTGGTAAGAACCTTGTGTCTGTGGGTCTCCCTGGGCCGCGGCCTCTTCTGGAAGCTGTGACAAGGATGACAAGCTTGCATTCCCATTGAGATCGACAGTATCAATACTGCTCTGGCTGGCGAAAGAGGTCCGGGATGAGTTCGTCGCTGGCAGTGGCGGTCGCCCGCTGAGGCGCCTGCCGCTGACGCTCGCTGCAAACTCGCGTCTCGGCCTTGGCTCTTCCTGAGGAAGGGGCTCGGGCTCGGCGATTTGGACAGCTAGAGACGACTCATGTCAGCAAGAGGCATTTGAAGATGCTTGTATTGACAGATACTGACCCTTGGTAGGACCACAAGGTGGTGCCTGGGAGACATCGTCCTCACTCTTCAAGGCAGACCTGATAGGCTGGCCCTGGCCGTTGAGAATTGTGGTTGAAGGCATGACAACGACAGGGTTTGATGTGGATCCCAGAGTGTGGAAGGGCAGTGTTGTGTGATTAGAAAATGCTACGGTGTCGCGTTGCTGGGCCTCGATTGTGTCGACTCAGGTGAGGGTGTTCCAAAAATGATGTGCGGCAAGAAGCTGAGGGTTGATCCAGGCTCGAGGCCTTGGAGAGATAAGCACTGTGGTGGTGTACGGATAGGATTTGAGTTCTGGTAGGGGAGGGGCCACGAAATAGGTGTAGTGGCCTGCCACTGTTATCTAGACTGGGGACACAGAAGATGACATGCCCGGACAGGCAAAGTGTTCCCTCTCGCGCTTGTCAGTCGAAATGACTGTAACAAACCTTGGAGCTTGAATGAGTTTGACTGGCACGAGGCTTGCCCAAACGGTCGTCACTGCTGGCCTGAGCCGTGCCCGTGACGTAAGTGGCTCCTCCCGTCGCTTCTGTCTTGTCAATTGTGGCACAGGCCGGCCAAGCAGGGCTGGCAGGTGCACACCGTACCGGTCCGCCACAAGGCCTTCCCCGTCGGTCGAGATGCCGTGCTACTGTGTACATACAACTCATCACTTAACCTCCAATTGAACCTTGCCTTGGGTTAGGGGCTACGCTTCAAACCGCATTCAAGTCAATATTCTAGATTCTTCCAAACGACGGATTGAGATCTGCCGCGTCTTGCCGCGTCTGCTGAGTCCTGATAAGTCTGGAAATCCCCGGTCTGTGCTCAGACATTTTTCGCATAACGCTAATGTACATGTGCCTATCTATTACTCGTACTTTTCTGCAAGCATCATACAACTTTCCAGCAAGGACATGGCCCCAGCTGGACTGAAGTAAGCAGGTAGCTGGGTGAGTTGAGAGACTGCGCTGTTCCAGACGGCTCCATCACTACTACTTCCTAAACTCTCCCTTCCATTCCTTCATATGACCTAGAATCACACTTGATGCCTGGTCAGGCGAGTGTTGTCGCCCCAATGCCTCGACGAAATCGCCTTCCGGGTCCATCAGATAGAAATATATGCTGTGATCGACCAAATAGTCCTGGCCCGCTGGGACCTTGGAAGGTGTGCTGAAGTAGACCCTGTATGCCTTGCACATGGCCTTGATCTCATCATACGTGCCCGTCAGCCCCACAAACTTGGGGTGGAACTCGGCCAGGTACTTCTTTAGCTCCTGGGGGCCGTCGCGAGCTGGGTCACATGTCACGAAGATGCCGTTCAGCCCGCCGGCGATCTCCTTGTCGACCTTGTCGAACATGACTGCCATCTTGTCGAGCTCTTCAGGGCAGATGTCCGGGCAGTGTGTAAAGCCGAAGTAGACCTGACATTGCGCACGCGCCCAATTAGCGATTGATTGCCCTCGCACGTTCGTGATGGCACTGCTGTTGCGCCTGGGGTTCTCACCAGGGAGTACCGGCCCTTCATGTCCTGGTCGGTAAAAGGCTTGCCGTCCTGGTCGACGAGCTTGAATGACCCGCCGACCTTTGGCTTTCCGACCGCCTTATTCGCCTCTGCGATGCGCTTCTTCTGCATGCGGCCTTTCTCATGTTCAAAGTACCAGGTCAGACCGCCGGCTGTCACGACAAACAGCAAGAGTGCTTTCCAAGAGAAGGGCTGCGAAATGACTTGAGGTTAGCTTCGCTGGTGGCGGTTGGCTGCCTAGTCCGTCTGCATACCCCTATTTGATACCGGCTCTTTGCCTCGTCGACCGACTTGTACTTGAAGCGCTTCTGCACCAAGGGCTGGTGCCTCGAGGGCTGACCGAGGGCATTTGTGAGGGCTGGCCGGCGGGTGGCGGAGGTCTGCGACGAGGAAAGAAACCGTCGGCATTGTCGCGATGGCACCTGGGTTTCCTGGAAGGCCTGGAAGGCCTTCAGCAAAGCCCTGGATGGGGCCATTGATCGCGACATGTTGTTCGTGGCAGGAGGGGAGGACGTGTCGTGTCGTGCCAAATCGTCACGCCACTAATAAAAAGACATGGAATAATGCAAGCTACCTAATAACAAGGACCAACTGCTGTGCCAAGGAAGCTGGGGCCCGAGATCGATAGCTCATCATGCAAAAAGCTGCAGGAGCTCGGGCCAGCTCGCGATTTCCGATTTCTGGAGCAAGGCGTGGAGCCGAGCAGCCACCAATCACATGTGCAGCTCTCACTGCCCCACGGCACGCCACGCCCAGGATGTTGTGTGAAGGGAACGTTGAACGAATTATTAATAAATGAAGATTAACGTTCTCGTCGTACTGTTGCATCGGACGTCCACAATATTCTAATCTCATTGCATCGGGGTCTTATGGATGTCTTCACAAGCTCACACTTCTCCATTCAGCCACCGGAGCATACGCCCCCACCGGCCTTATTAGCCATGAACCTAGACCAGGCTGAGCCGGCGCCGACGCAGCATATGACCATCAAGCGCGAGACCAGCTATGGTGGTGTAGACAGCGATCCCCGCATGTCGGCAATCCCAGAAACTGCAAACAACGGCTCCCTTGGCCCACCCTCATCACAACCACGCTCCATTTCTCAGGCGGATGGCGCCATGGACGACAAGCCCGATGCGAGGCTGGGGGCCGCATCCAGGGCCACCAGCAAAAAAGGCATGGCCAAGTTGGTCAGGAAACCCGCCCGTAGGACCACCGCCGGTGGGACCCGTGGCGGTCGGAAATCGCGGGGCGGCAGCAAATCCGGTGCAATTCGGGCCAGGAAGACCACCACGGCCACTACCACGGCCACCACCACGGCCTCTCAGGCTTCAGCCTCATCGCCGTTGGGGGTTGCCTTTGCGTCCAGTGAGGCAGGGGCCAGCGACGAGGAGGGGTCGGACCATGGCCCTTATTGCATCTGCCGGGGCCCAGACGACCACAGGTGGATGATTAGCTGCGACATGTGTGACGACTGGTTTCACGGGGAGTGCGTCAACATCGATAAGACGATAGGCGAGGCCCTGATCCAGCGTTACGTGTGTCCTGGCTGCACAGACAGGCAAGGCATCAACGTCACCAGGTACAAGAAGACGTGCAGTCTCGAGGGGTGTTGGAGGCCAGCAAGGATATACGACGATATACGTGGCAATGAGGACTACAGCGTCTTCTGTAGCGACAAGCATGCCGAGGACTGGTGGGAGCAGCTGGTCAGGTCACTGCCCGACAGCCGGGGTCCAAAGGCCAAGGAGGCAGCCAAGGAGGCAGACCTGACGAGGGGGAAGCTGATGGGACTGTTGAACGTGTCCACGGCGCACAAGTCTGTTGAGGGCGAAGAGCCGTGGCATCTTGGCAAGAAACCATTCGGTAAGGACAACCCCGAGGTCACATTCATTTCCTGGACATGTTATTTCGACGTTCCGTTCGTGCTTCACAAGAGTAAGTTGAGTGCCTGGACTAACACTGATCCGTCTAGCCGTGCCCAACGAGTTCTGGTCACGAGTCGATCAGATGCTCGTTTTCACGCCTGAGGAGCAATCTTTTCTTGCTGCATCCGCTGCGGATCGCTACGCGCTGGCCGAGGAGATCGTACTGAACAAGAAGATGCAGCAGCTCCTCGACCTGGCGAACGAGCGGCGCAAAGCCGCCATCACCGAGGGACTGGTCGAGAAAGACGTCTGCGGCTACGACACCAGGCTGGACCTTGTTGGTTGCCCCGACGAGTTTGCCGTCTTCGTCAAGTCCGCACAAGGCGAGGCCATCTACAAGAACAATAGCCTTGTGACCGCTGGCGGCTGGACAGAGGAGCAGATCCAGGCGATGAAAGCGGCTGCCGAGGCCGAGGACGGCAGGGAATGGTCCCTAGCCACCGCGGGCATGTGCGACCGCAGGAGGTGTAAGCCACACGCCTCGTGGTACAACATATTCACCAAAAGCACGCGGCACCTCATCAAGGAGCTGGCGCGTCAGGCCAAGGAGAGACTTGACGCCGAGACCAGGGTCCGGGAGGCGGCTGCCACGAGGTACTTCAGGCGGAGGAACGAGAGGACCTTCGTGACGAGACTGGATGGAATGATTATGACATGATATGCATACTGAGGCGGGGCAAGTCCAGCGGGGGCACCGGAAGGCAGCAAGCATTGATCGTTGTCCTTGCGGGATTGCATTTGGAGGGACAGCTGTCTAAGTCGCTCGCTGGGCAAGCGCGACAGCAGTACCTGGGTATGTCCGTGGTTCTCGGTAGCTGTGGATAAGATACGAGGAAACCTGCACGGCTTCGTCCGAACATCTAACTTCAGCACGAGTTGGTGTGCTGTCCTCCTAAACCAGCCAGTTTGCTTGAATTGACTGTAGCTGATCTTTCTGGTGGAAGGAAGGTGTTGGCACCCTTCTTCCTCATCAGTTATGTATAGCTCAAGCCCAGTGCCGCCAGCACTTTGTTACTTTTGCCATCGACAAACGGATTCAGAAGCTTCCCTGATGAAGCAGATTCGGTAACATTAACATTTTGATGCGATAATATAGGTATTTCGGGCTTCTAAGTTGGGCGATGAATTCACTCATTGTACAAGATGGGACGGGCAATGCAGAATTCACGTGGTAAACTTGGTCAAGGTAAAGGCGTCCCCAAGGTGATTTGAGAATATTTGAACGTGATGGTCTATCATCCCATTTCTAAAGTTAAAAAAATTGCGCAAAAATGATGGGTTGGTGCTCGATGGCCTACTTAGGCACGTCTGGGATTAGAGAGAGTTACTTCTCTTGATATTCCCCTCTCGTATACCTACCTAGGTAGCAATATAGGCCACCTTGAGAAACAGAGCAGCCCCAGATCTCAATTTTCTCTGTGCTAACAAGACCGGCAAAACGGCAGAACATTTGAAGGAAGCCCACAGGCCCAATTGTGGCACATCGACCCGCCTGCGCAGTCTACAGGTGTGGCAGGTCACAGCAAATTCACCATTTTTCTCATGTACTCTTGCAGTATTTGGGCTTCGCAGCGACATTGTCTCTGCCGGCTTGGGTCCCGCAGATCGGGGTGAACTCACCAGAGAGATTTGTCAGTGCCAGCATTAAGCCTGCGGCAAGGTCCACAGACACTGGGGAGAAATGTAACTGACAGCAGATTCTTCGAATAGAGTCTCTATTATAATTTCACAGCCCTAGCATTCAGATGTCATTATCACACGGGCTGGTATGCAGTGTCCAGCCGTTGCTCATCGAAGCTGAACCCAAGACTTGGTTTGATTATGTAGCGACACGGCTTCCAGCATCCTGAAGTCTGGAGCCATCAAAACATTTGAATACACTATTCTTGTAAGCCACTGAATACAACATGTAGGATACCAGATATGCCTCTGCAATCCAATAGAAGCCAAATTACTTCAGGCTGTCACTTGATAGCCTGTCAAGCCGGAAGAACCCACCAGCCTCAACCACAGAAACGACAGCCTCGCAGAGACGGTACCACCGGATCATGGCGCGTACCAGCGTCCGAACTCACCAGGACCGTCATGATCGTCTGAACATGCATAGTGGCTCGTTCTTCTGCGCTTTCCACCCCTCAAGGTCCACTTCCACACACACACACACACACACACACTCGCGAGAGAGAGCCCCTGGAGCCCAGCTCGAGAATTCCGGCTAGAATCTAACCCCCTTGTATTACGAGGGCGTAATTTCGTCCCATCGTCTCAAGCAAGAGCAGTGCAAATATCAGAGTACGTTCTACTACATAGGTCCGTCGCAGGGGCCATTAGAGCCCCAGCCGCCCCTGGGACACGCGAATACGGTGTGGATGCAAATTGTGTGTCTCGATCATCAAGTATCCGGTCCGTTGAATGGGCCGGGGGCCTCGCCGGGAAATTCACCACTCCTGGGCGTCTGTCACGATGCAATCGCTTTCCGTCTTGGGTCTATCCTCACCGGTCTGATCTCACCGCTGGGCGTCGTCCCAAGGGGGAAGGGGGTCTCAGCCAGGCCCACGTCATCCGTTCGAAGCCCCGCCGGGGTGGCCGTTCAGACGATCGCTCCTCGTGGTGGAGACGGGCACGTGCTGCAAGGCTTTGCTGCTGCAACCAGCTCACAAATGCTACCACTTATGACGCATCTGCTTGGTATACTTGGTGTACCATAGCCAGCTCGTACAGTATACGGCACGTAACAGAACAGGATCCCTATTTTAGACGTTAGTCTCAGATCACCTGGTGGGCTTCGGGTAGGCTTATGTCAGGGTCAGGTTGGATGGGAGGCGAAGTCTCGGATCTGTCAGGGCTTACTTCGCTCCGGAACCAGCTGGGTTCCGAAAGCTGGTCCCCTGAAGGCAGCTGTCACATGGGGAGGAAACTATTATCTTCGAGCGGCAATGTGGTCCAAAGGATGGGACAAAATTGTAGACAATGCGGCAGTGGTTTGTTGGTGAATACCGGCACTGACAAGATGGTTTGAGAGATTCCAGGCTAACTCCCGGGGCACAGATTTCGAGAAGATAGATGCCACCGGTGGAATGAGATCGCTGATATGCTCCATCTCCCATACCTCGAGCTTCGCACGGATTCAGGTCACCCTTGTTACAATAACCACCGTATCAACGTGAGCTGGACGCCTGCATACGTGTGGCCAACAATCCATTATGCGCAATGATTGCCCCAACGACCAGATTCGCGGACGATTGTGGTGATCCTGGGCCGGTTCTCACCAACGCATCCTTTGAAGGGTCCTTGCCTTGGAAATCCCTAATACCTAGGTATCTATCCCCATGTGGGCCCATGTGGGCGAGACACTGGGGGAATGACGGGGCTGGGGTAGATCTGTGTTGGGGGACAGCGTGACGCAGTGAGCATACATCAGCCAGCGGTCGCCACCCAGGAGGCCCTTCACACTTACTCACTCGTGTGTAACGAATTTGTTTTTTTTTTGGGGGGGGGGGGTTTCCCTCCGAGCTAAGCTTAACTGCTGCTCCCGAAAGCTTGGCCTCAGCTCGCCCCGCTGTCTTGTCTCAGATTGGACAGGGCTTAGAGGTCAGCCCAGCCTGCAGCATGACAAATATGCGTGCGTGGAAGGTGGCCTAGGCTGCAGGCGACGAGATGGGATGAGAAATCGGCACTTGTGTCGCTCGTCATTGGGTGATGGTCTGGGCGGTAGCTCCCGAGGCTACGACTGAGAGCGTCAAGAGTGATTGGCAGTCTCGTGAGACAGGACGACGGAAAATCGTCGCAACGTGCCTACGGACGACGCTCCACAGGATGAACTCTGCTGGAGCGCACGTAGCTGCAGATCAGGGACTCTGTTCCGGATTCCGACGGTGTTTTTGGCAATGCACGGCTGGGCACTTGAGGCGAGTTCCAAGCCTTGGGAAGCATCAATAAGACAGTGGCATATGATGTTCCTCCAGCTTGTCGCCAAAGTCACTGCCTCCAGAAGACAAGTACCCGCTGCGCACCCCGGAACCCAGCCAAATCATAGGGCTCAGTCGGATCTGCGAGGCCTAGCATAACTGAAACGCGACCGCCTTCAGATGGGGTGCAAGGCTCAGCCTGCACAGCCTGCTGGCGGAACCGTGTTTCGAGCTCTCTGCGTACCTGCTCGTCACGCTGGGTACTGACAGGGCCCTCTCACTCACTTGAGTCCGGCCCGACGGCCGGGAGGGCTCATGTTGAGGCATTGAAGATTTGCAGACGAGTCCAAGAGGAGGCTAAAACATCCCAAGGCCACAAGGTGTTGGCGGAATTTATCCTAGCAGACAGGCACCCCGGCAGCTGCCCGGTGGACACCGAACAGACGGCTAGTGGCGATCTCTCTGGCCTGTGGATTTTTTTTCTTGTTCATTTCTCTGTCATTCTGTTCTTGGCATCTAATCAGCGGCGATAGTCGTCGTGTCACGGTGTCGCAGAAACAGCTTCGGGAATGACTGACCTCGCCGAGACAAATCTGTGCTGCAGCAGTTGCACAGACCAATGCCGACTGCCCACTGCCCGTAGGCGCGAGGCACTCGTGACTCCGACCATCGGTTGCTTGTCGGATCTCGCGGTTCACCCAATAGACTTACAAACCAGGAAGCCCGCCATGTGAAAGGTTCGGTCGTACAGCGTCGCCGAGATCTAGCAGCGAGCACTTGGATGGGATTCCGAGTGGCCTGGGATCGGCCTAGTCTACTGACATGATCTGATCTTTCAGACAAGTGCGCTGGGCAGAAGTTTGTCGAGGTAGCTTGTGCCGTGGTGGAACAAGAGAAACTCCGAGGCAATTCTGGTTGGCAGCATAGACTACCCGGTGATTCCACCTAGGAAGCACCATCATCTGTCAATCCTTGAGGTATTGCCGAATTTGGGGCTCGCAGCCGCGCTTTGGCCTCCTGAAGTGGTCGGTTGCTGGTGGTGCATCGGCCCCATCCAAGTTAACAACAAGTTGGCGGGAAAGCATGCTGGCAACTGCTTCGTGTGAGCTAGACGGGGCTTGTCGTCACCGGGATGATGTACTACGCGGCGAGAACAGACGGCAACGGCTATGTAGCACAGACAAAGAAGCCGTTGGAAAGTAGGCTGATAATGCATGTCGTCTCATCTCATCCGAAGTGTGGTTGTCGTTCGCGGTGGCAAGCACACAATCAGAGCGGGCGGCCGTTGTGCGGTAGCATTGAATCTTGGCTGTGGCCTCGTTTGATATGTTTTGCTCAGGCAGCCGCATCTGGTTGAAACAACGGGGCACAGATGAAACGTGGGCGAGGGGCTCAGACCACCCGCACCGCACACCGACCGCCGACCACCCGTCCACCCGTCCTGAAGTCCACCGACGGCATTAATAAACCGGGGCCGGGCCCTTGGTAGGTTTTTGTGAGGCTCTCGACAGCAGCGTCAGTGCCAATGCAGCGACGGATTTAGAAAGGATTTGGAGATAAGGTTCATCGGAAAGCCCTGCCTGAGAGAGGTGGCGTGATGACGGGGAGCAAAGCGCGGGACCAGACAGAAATTGGTATGGTCAGGATCGAGAAACCCGTTGCTAGCGCTGCAGGCTGCAAGCACCGGCGAGGGTATCGACAGGTACGCTCCATGCCTAGAGTAGGTAGTTACCAGAAAGACAGCTTGTATGCTGCATTGTCGACTATTGAGTGTTGGGCTGACGTTGATTTTGGCTGTTTTTTTCTTCTTCTTTTTCTTTGCTTGGGGGGAGTTTTTTTCACCTGTGAAACAGTGCAGATGACGCGGGGCCCTGGTCAGTGGTCAGTGGTCAGTGGTCACTGCTCGTGCTGCGGTGATCCGCAAGCGAGTGGTGATCTTGGCACCGTGATTGGACGGTAAGGATGCACCTGCACCAGACGTCTGGGGTACACCTGGGAAATATGGAGACGGCAGGGCACCATTTCCAGCATATCGGAACCTGGTGTGCAGCTACCCGTGGTCCGCACGCCAAGGGTTGGTTGCTATTGCGATTTGTATGTACTGTGGTAGTACTCCGTGCATGTGTCCTGCCTTGTTGCCGCGGACGTGGTGGATATCCCACAGTATAAGTGTACATCAAAGCTGCATTTAGCCAGACACAGCTTGAAAGCTGTCCATTTCTGGGCGTGTGTGGCATTTTATAATGCCCAGATAGCTGCCCAGATGATGTCTTGTAGTATGTGCCCCTGGGCCCTAGGTACTTAGGTAGGTACGGATCTGCGCGCACAGGGGTCCTCCCGCCAGGGCCCCTCCTGCAGCAACAAGGGCATAGCCAAAAACAACGCGATAGGGCCTCCTTACCTGGCTCGAGGGCTGTCAAGTACCGAGTACCGATTACCGAGCTCTAAGTACCTAGGAACCTAGACCCACGCTCGCAAGGCGTGCACCTTCATGTACTTACCTAGGTAGTATACCTAGGTAGGTATGTACTGTATGAGCACCTGTTGGTATCGTGCGGCACACACTAACGCCCTGGAATCTAGGTACCTACTCAAGTAGTTAGGTAGTGTAGGCTAGGTGCTTTGTATAACTGTAAAGCAACAAGCGACCGTTTGACGCCACTGGCGCCATTGGCGACGCCGTCTCGGGCTGGCGTCCGACTGACTGCCCTTGAACCTCACTCAACGGCTGCTTTTAGGCCACACCTTGTACTAGTCAGTGAGTGATAGCATTTACTGTGCCTTTGGTGTTGGGCTTTTTTTAGCAAATCAATGCGAGCTTCTTCCCAAATTCTGTGCCTGGGAAATGACGTATCGCTGGCCCGGACCGCAGGCAGGCATTTTCCCAGGCGGCATCGAGGTCCCAGGGGACGTCGCCCGCGATCTCATCAAAGCGTATCCGGAAGCTGCGCAGCCTGCGCCCGCAACCGCATTGATGCCCTTGTAGCAGTAATTGGGGTCATCTCGCGAACTGAGGCTTAACTTTCCTTGAGTCGCCTCGGGTCGACTCTCACAACGTCCTTCCCGGTCTCCTGGGTCTCCTGTCAGCCTGGTCGTGCTCAGCGTGGGGAAAAAAAACCTAAGGCAGAAATTCGACCTGGGTTGCCGACCACGGCGTATGTACACCATTACCAACACACTCAAAACACATCCGTAGTATCGGTAACACCCCCCATCCCCCCCCCCTTTTTTTTGTCGTAGTCTGCATGGGGAAGGGGGACATGACAGGAAAAATGCATACCGGACAAGGTTTCGTTTCGCACTCGACGCCTTTGGACGCACACACAGTATGCACTACGCAGGCAGGACATGACCCGCCCATCGCCCACCGCACACCGCTTCGACAGAAAAAAACCCCCCCAACTGTGTACAGACACGGAGCCTCGCTGGGGGACATGCTGAGCTGCGTTGCGTCCTCCCACCGCCTATCACCCACCGTCCACCGCCCTACCACAGTGATCCGGGGCACTGGGCCACAGGAACATCAACAAGCAGCACGACAGCCGCGGTGGGCCGGCACAGGCACTGGCGCGGGCAGCAACATTGTCGGCGTGCACGACAGCCCGCAGCCCCATCCCCTCCCTCCCCCCCCCCGACTCGGGCTCGAGGTCCCGCTGAGGACGACTTAGCGGGAACCTTAGATTGCCGCAAGGGTCCGACGATTGCGACGATCTGTATCGAGTTCGAGCTTCCCTTCCTTGCCTTGCCGCGTGCCCTCAGCAAGCCACGTTGCTTCGGCATCCTCTCCATAACACGCCGTTGTGCAGTGCTCCACGCCGTCCCGGCCAGATTTGCAATAATAAACGGGCATGTACGCTAGCCTGTGAACTCTGACCAGCCTGGCCCCCCTCCTCCCTGCCCACCCTCGGGCCCTGGATTTGACGCCGACTCGCCAGCTGTCCCCTTTCCGAAACCATAATCACGCATGAGACTTGACAGCTCCCGACATCAGGACCGTCGCCCACTGGCTGGCCCCGTCCCGTATAGTCACGAGGCAGCCAGGAAGGGGGGGGGCCATGAGGGGCCCCGGTGGGTACGCAGATGTGTTGGAGCGAGTCAATCAACCTTGATTATGACAAGTGACAACAACAGAGATCGTCGTCCAGGTGTGGTCGGTGGGGCTGGAAGGCTGAAGCAGCTCGCGAATCCCGTCCTGCTCGGATAGGCTCACGGGACGGTGGGGGGGACGAGGGAGGGGGGGACGAGGGGGCAGAGGGACAGAGGCCCGTCGCTGGGCGTTGGGCGCTGGGCGCTGCCGAGTCGAGTCCCAGGACAATTCCAGGCGAGGTCCACCAGCGCATGGGCGATCATGACCAGAAGTGGCATCACGCAAAACTCAAAACCCCAGAAGGGGGGAGGGGCCAGCCTGTAGGTAATTCGCGCGGCAACATGGGCCTTCCAGAAACACGGACGGAGGCAGGACTAAAACTTTAAACCACCACCACATCACCAAGTCAGTGACGGTACGGTACACTACGGAGTACTCCTCCGTACACTCCGCCGAGGGGCCCCTGTAGCAGGCACATACCGGTACTACACGTGTACCTACTACCTACTACCTACCTACCTGCTATGTGCCTAAGCAGGTGCCTAGCAGATATGTTCTTACACGTACAACACCACCCACGCATGCTCACACATGGCTCCCCGATGCGTGCCGCGCCGTGTCTGGACAAACGTGGGCCGAGAGCTTGCTGCGAGGGACAAGGTGCAATGACGGCGGCCACTGTCATGACGGTTCTGTGTAGCGACAGGCACCCGGAACATTAATTTTTAATACCACAGCATAGGCCGTCTGCTTGAGTCGCAGTTAGGCTGATCGCCGGGATGGCTTGATTTGGAAGACGATCCCGAAGGCTTGGCCATGCGGCAATTTCCTTGTGGGGACGGGGGCGCCACGAGGCAGACCAGTGGTTCGTGCTCGTAACTGGCAGGAAGCGATGGGGGGAACAGCAGTCGCTCAGCCAGTCAGGCACACGACGCGTTGGCGTCGTCTATGTATCTCAGTATCGGGCCCTTGTGGAGGTGGAGAGGGGGGGGGGTGCGCGGCGGCGGTGACAAACCTTGTTGGCTGTTGATCACGAAGAGGGAGTCGTGGAGGAGGAGGATGGGGCGGGTGTGGGTGACACGTTACGGTCACAGCCAAAAACTCGCTTCTTTTATCACCTAGAAGTGAGAGTATCAATGACAAATCGCCTGAACGAAACAAGCCCATCGCAGATAAACACAGAAGGGGAAAAAGACTGAACACCCAGAGCAAGACCCGGGGAATTTTCAGAGGGCTGAATCGAACAAGGCTTCCCCAGCTCGCCCACCCCACACACACAAGATGTTGTTACACTGCTCACTCACCCACCCCCACACCCCCCCCCCCCCCCCCATAAAAAAAAGCCCAAAACAAAAAACCAAACCAGCAAGCCTTCGTGGCCTAAGCTCATAGGATTCCATACCCACACGTCTCTGCTGGGCGCAATCCCCCTTCCCCGATCGGCTCTCTGAATCGGCATGCTCGCGTCAATCCCAGCGCTCATCACCGCGGATTCCAGCCCTGGCTTAGTCCCATGCGCTCGTCCATCATCATAATCATCATCGAGGCATGAGTCCGAGAGACAAGTGCGCCGCCCGCCTGGGTCCCACCTGGAAGTTTATTGTGGTCATGGGTGGTTGCCCCCCTCAGGCAGTGGTGGCTGCTTGTATACCCGTCGAGACTCGAGACAGAGCTTTGGGATCGTGGATTCCGTGGTCTGTGCATGAGGGTAGTACTCCGTAGTCCACCCCGACTCGTGAGTGACTCTCCTGGCCTGTTCGCTCTCTCGGCCTCGAGACGAGAAGGCAGAGGTTTTGTTGTGGGGATTGATTATTCACTTTTGTGGCCAGTTTGAGGTTTTTAAAAGCTAATTGATATTTTCTTTTCTTTATTTTCTTCTTCTTCGAGCCTCACCAGCTAGCTTTTCGGAAAAGGGCAGAACGTGGCGTACAGCTCAGTAACCCCGATCCCATCCTCCGCGGGTGAGCAGTATCGTACGTACATCAGCCCCCAGATCAGCAAGTCTGGTCGATCTATCAGTCTAGACCGTAACGTGGGGATAATATACAATAAGTTGTAGTGTAAGCGAGTGGTTCTCGCGTGGGAATAATTTTACCCGCTAGCCTTGGGGGATAACCAAGATCTCATCCCCGCTCGTACAAAAAAACCAAAACAGAACCCGTGTAGCGCCCATGAAAATGCTCCCAGCAAACGCGAAGGCGTGAAAAGGAGACACCGACCCAACGCCTTATACCTTTGGGGGGAATAAAAGAATGTTTTGTTGTTGAGACGCCCCATGTCTGTCCAAGCCTGATACCCTCCCTCCCAGCCTTCCGTGTTGATCCAAGAATTTCTGAACCCGGTGTATTGAAAAAATTGGTATCATTCCAGATTGCTTCCCAGTGCCGCACTTGGCCATCCCGTGCCAGGTAATGCGCATAAAAGAGCATACCGTGAGGTATCCGTCCGTCTAATCGTGCCGTCTTTTGATGAGTACCCGTCGTGACTTGTGGCGCACCAATTAAATGTACGTAGTAGAATAAGCTTTTTGTGAATCGAATGTGTCGTCTTCTTGACAACAAGACATTATTTTCCTCCTCCTCTCTCTCTCTCTCTCTCTCTATGACATCAGAGGGGATCCGTTGTTGCTTGTGTCAAAGTTGTGACAGCCACGCTCATGTCTCTTCATGTTGCTGCGAACGCTGAAGGCCTTGCCGCAGCCGGCATGAGGGCACTTGAAGGGCTTCTCTCCGGTGTGCGAGTGGCTGTGGATTCGCAACGAGCTGGGCCTGGAGAAGGCCTTGTTGCAGGTCTGGCAGATGTAGCGGTCCTGGGACTGGGGAAATGAGGCTGCTGAAGATGGCGAGATATAGTGGTGATGTTGCCAGGGGTTCGATCCAGAAGAGGGCATCGCCACGCCAAGTGGCATAGGAGGGAAGGTCTGGGTGAGATGTGAGCTCGAGTCCATGCCGCGGTGGGTCGGGTCAAATTTGGTGCTTACATGGGGAAGAGGTCTTTGGTAGTAGAGCCCGGAGACCTGTGGCTGCGGTGGAGGGGTGGGCTGCATAGCCGGGTAGTAAGAGGCCATGGCAGGAGGTCCCATGTAAGGAGAGGCTGCGAAGGCAGACTGTGCGTAGGAAGGCGCCTGAATAGGGAGGCGGGGAGCCATTTGCTGGCGTTGGGCCTCATGCTCCACATGACCCATCGCAGGGGCGGCGTCGTAAAAGTAACTTGATGCGGCTGATAGCTGGCTCACAGACTTTGTCGAAGGCGAGTGATAACCCTCGAATGAAGCGTCGGAAGACATGGGCGGAGTGGGTGGCAGCGCACCGCTGCGGGGGGCGGTATTATTGTAATGCGACGAGTCCGGGCGAGCATCGGTCTTGTGTTGTGATGAAGCTGGCCGGTATGTCAGTGGCCGTTGAAACTGGTCGCGTCTGTGCCTCTTACCTTGTTGCAACGCGGGAGAGTGTTCGGTAGTCGGCGACCCTCCATCGGCCAGACCAAGCAGGTTGGAGATTGAGGGAAGGGAACACCTGGATGTCTCGTCCATTGGGGGCGACGGAGGGCCCTGAGGTTGTCCGTAGGCGTAGTGTCCGCTGGGCTGTGAGGCGTAGTGATTCGACATCATCATCGTTGCCATTTTGTTGTTGTAGTTGTTGTTGCAGTTGTTGTTGCAGTTGTTGTTGTTGTTGTATGTTGGGGTCGCAGCAGTAAGAGAACAGGAAAACTAAAATTATGCAACCGTGGCGATGAGCATGAACAACGGCGGAGGGAGGAGTGCTAGGGCTCATATATGTCTGTGTTGAGATATCCGGAGGGCCGAGTCGAGTGCCGAGGACAGGATGTGGGAGTAGTGGATATCTTATGTAGGTGACGACCCAAGACAAGCCCGATGTGGGAATTGGCAGGGCAGGTTCAAGGGCAGACAGGCATGCTAATGAGATCTCCCGAAGTAGAGAGGCAGGGACGATCAAGCGTAAATCGATGACCGTTGATCCCTGGACGCAGATGCCGCAATAGCAGCTGTCACAAATTATGTGTGGGTCGCCCTCCCAGTCTCCATGTCGCTGTCAAACTGGTGAGGTTCCGACAAGACCTTGGACGACCGAGGGGATTCTCAGCCTGGCGGCGGGCCAGAGGTACTCCGTACTCGAGAGCAGGCGACGAGTACCCTCGAGTTCCCTCGAGGTCGCTCTGACTCGGGACATGATCGGGGTGATCCTCAGCGGTGCTTTTGCATGGCGGACCCGTCCTCGACCCCCCTGCCGACAGACCGACAGCCCCTGGCTGCCACGATCGCAGGCAAGGGTGGTGGGGAAGTGTGTGCAGACAAGGGTCCAACGAAGCGGTCGAGTGTCATGGTCTCTGCCGGAGGTTGCGCCCATGATGTACTCCATACTCCATGTACCTGATGTACCCCATGTACCCCATGTACCGCCGTACCTGGGGCTTGGCAGGGAAGAGGAAGATCGGTCTGAAGAACATGACTTGCAAGGATCTGCACTGGCTCCGCTGCGGGACAGCTGTGAACCAAACGGGCTGCCCACTAACCCGACCTCTTCTTGCCTGTGGCTACAAACATGTAGTGTAAGATCATCTCAAGCCGACCCCATCCATGGTGGGGGGGGGGGGGAGGATGTGGCATACAAGGGGGCTTTTTGACGAGGCGAGGCGGGGAGACAAGTTGTTCTACTGTAAGTTGGCAGAGGTGTTCATCCAGACTGACGATGCGGGTAAGGAATTACATTAACTCCCTAGGTAAGTAACGGAGTATCTACAGTACCTAGGTACTAAGTAGGTATACCCCGTACTACTAGCATCATCACAGCACCACTAGCATCCAGTGTCGGCGGGCCAGGCGATTTCAACGTTTAGGCTAGCCCTAAGGGGTAGGATTGCAAGGCGCCGTCAATGGGCCACCTTGCCTGTTGTGGTGTCGCTGCCGCAGTCCCAAGTTCGACGCCAAGTCTGTGGGAGACACTGCTGGGACGGCAGGGGTATCCCGTTCCACCACCTCACACTTGAGACGAGCAGCAACCGGATTGTCGATGTGCCTGATGATGTTTGAGGCCCCAAAAGCTTGGGCTGCGACCGGATTGACTAGCCATCTCAATGCCGTCCTGCTCTGCAATCCCCTACCAAGCCTGTCATCTCAAACCTGTACACAGTATCCCATAATACCGTGTAGGCGTGCTCCTCCCAGCGTTCGGATGACCGCTGTCGCCGTCCCAGAACTTCAGCCCTGTCTCTGCCTGGTCACCTGGTCTTATGGTCACCTGGTCACCTGGTCACCTGGTCTTGCTAGTAGTCCTCGGCGAGGCTGGCCTGCTTGGTACGGGTTGTCGGATCTGTTGCTGGTGGGCCGAAAGATCGACGGGCAAATTCTCTTGGCCCGCAAACGACCGTATGGAAACGCGTCGCGTGGTGGTGAGTTACGGATGTGCTGCGCGATGCATGCTGGTGCCGATGGCGAGAGGCTCAGGGCGCCTGGACTGCTGGGCGAGAGGACTGGACTGTCTGGACGGCATCCACCCCCTCCCCCCTCCCCCTACTGTTGATC
>MAVT02000178.1:0-47377 GCA_001702395.2 Diaporthe helianthi | reverse complement strand
ATATTTTATTTTTATACTAAGGTTTATACTTTCTTTATCTTTATATCTTATTATTATTTTCTCTTTATATATCTTTAACTTTAGTTTTTATTACTTTACTTTGTTTTTTAGTTTTCTTTTTCCTTTTTCTCTTTTATATAATATTTTTATTTACTTTATTTAATTTTTTTTGTTATCCTTTTTTATTTTTCTTTAAATAAGTACCTTATCTTTATTATTATTTAAGAATGATAAAAATATAACAATTATATTAGAAATAGATTTTATTTTTATAGTAAGTACTTCTTCTTCTTACTTAACTATATATACTATCTCTTTTTATCTCTTAGCTATATATTACTACTAACCTCTTAGCTTTCTTTTACTATCTTTAACGCTTCCCCCCTTATATAACTCCTATCCTACTAGATTAATAAGACGCTAACCTTAGGATAGAGTACCTTATCTAAGAAGTCCTAGTAACTGTTATCCCTTCCTTATACCTTTTCTTATTAGTACTAGTACTACTAGAACTCTATTATTACTATACTTACTAGTTTCTAGCTATAAAAGCTATAGTAGCTAGGTAGGAAAGAGGTATTTACCCTTATTATAGTAGCCTATAAGTAGCCTCTATACCTAGCCTTAAACTACTTTATTAATTCTATAGATATTATACTATTAATTAAGGACCTAAGAAATAGTAAGTAACTATTAAGCTACTCTTCTATATTATCTTAGTTAATTTCTAGGTAGCCCTACTACCTTTAAATTTCCCTTTATTTAAAATAATTATAGAACTTAAACTATAGGAATTATAGCTAAACCCTAGGCCTTATATTTCACTAACTATAGTATATAGTCTTTTTAAAGGCCGTTTCTACTACCTACTTACTAATATAATATTCCTTATAAGTAGGGTATATTACTAGCTTAACCCTATTAATTATACTATAGTTACTACTCTTAATAGCGTTATCTCCTACTAGTTATACCTCTAGTTTATCTTTAATAAGGTTAGTTAATATATACTATAAGTATTAGTAGAGCTATTCTAATATAGTAACTATATTCTATATATAAACCTGAAGCTTCTCTCTTTATTAAATACTATACTACTTATAGTAAGAGATAAGCTAGCTAATAGATAGTAGATCTATAGCTAGCTAAAAGGTAATAGTACTAAAAAGGTAATTAACCTAGATATTTTTACCTACACTATTTATTAATAGTCCCTTCTTCCGCTATATATATCTATAGCCTTATTACTTACTATATATATAGGCTTTAGTATAGTAATTATAATTATAATTAGAGACTATTTATTAATACTTACTAAGTATAGTTTATATAGTAGTTTTTAAGTAGCACTAGATTTTAAGCTAGTACTATAATATAGCTATCCTAAAGTCTAAAGCTATAGAAGTACTAGTTATACAGGATCTCTACCTACTCCCTAGTAAGCTAGTATAATATAGCCTTAATATTTAAAATAGTAGCCCTCTTTAAGCTCTTAATCTTAAACTCTTAGGTCCTCTTTTATTACTAGGGGTTAATATAAAGTATATATATAACTAGGAGGTATAATAAAAACTTAAGAGCTAGACTTAGTAGTAAGCTACTCTTATCTTTCTTAAGCTCCTTACTTATATAAGTATAAGCTTAGTATAGCTATATTTATATAGTTACTAAGGAGGCTATATTCTTAATAGTAGTAGTAGTTAATAAGGTATAGAATAAGAATATAGTATTATTTTTAATATATTAGAGGAAAGTGCGTATTTTTAGTTTATCTTTAAAATAAATACCTTAGTAGTTATATATAGACTACCCCTAGAAAGAATTTTCGCCTACAGCGCCTAGCCGCTTACTATATAAGGTATAGGGAATTATATATTTAGCTCTTAGCTGTCTATATATGTGTCTACTAGTGTGTCCACTATATTGGAGAGGACTTAGATATCCTCTATAAATCCGCGCCTTGGGAACACGCCCTGCGTGATGTCATTCCCAACTTCAAGAAGCTGGGGGTTAGGATTGCTTCCAATGTTACGTGCAATGTTTGCCTGCAGAATGGCTATTGAGAGAGCACCACCTTCGAATTGTAACTTCGGTCTCGGTGCGGCGGCAGTTTGTACCCCAATGATTGCCAAGACCACTTTAAAGCGATCATACAGACAGACCACCGCCCCACCGAGCCCGAGACGACCTCAGGTAAGGCAACCACACTCCATTATCTGGATGCGCGGTTACCTTACCAAAGGTCGTCTCAGTCTCTGGTAGGGCAGTAGTCTGTACGATTGCTTTCGAGTGGTCTTGGCGAACCAGCAGAATAAGGTAACTTGTGGTGGGATTTGTGTTGAAGAGCAGAGTCAGAACCTTCGGGGCAATGGCGGCTTTTTAACATTGCCCATTTCGAGTGAGTCACACGGCGAATAGCACTTGCACGTAGTGCTTGACGGCGTTAGACTAGGTTGCTCGCGGACAGCGAGGGCTTCAACCTCGACGGCACTACTTAGCGCAAATAAGTACAGCTTAACGCGATGCCTGCTCTCACTAAATGGAGGCCTTGGAGTAAGAGTTGTGATGGTAAAGATGTGCCATGAGGGCCCAAAAGTTGTTGTTATATTTGAGAGAAAACTGCTCGTATGAGTACTGTGCTAAGAAGCTCCTTCAGTACCTAGGTAAGTACCCTCCCCGTTGGTCTGTCGCGCCTTCCGCGCCCACAGCTTCTAGTTTTAGATAGGTTTATAGAAGTAAATTAGGACGTCACTATAAAATTCCCTACATGGGTAAAACCTACTTAAACCTACTATGTTTATCTAAAAAGAGATATTATATCTTATTATTCTAGGATACTTACTATAGTTCTAGCTTAGTAAAGGAGCTTAAAGAATATAAATAGTTAATAAGTATATAATTCTCTAGAGCTTTATAGCTTTAGCTACACTTTATAATTTATAGAAAACTTATAAACTCTCCTCGGAGACGCACCCCTAAGTATGTAATTTAACCCTTTACTATTACGGGTTAATGTACTATTTAGACATTATTTGCGACCCGTACCGCGAGGTTAATATGCGAATACACAATTTTATTCTACTGGAAAATTAGGGACACAAGAGTCATATAGCCTAAGAACGTCTACAGCATCGAATACATGTACTACCTCTCCTAAAAGCTTGAGATGCATGGATTCTTGACGCCGACAATTCTAAATTCCGCCAACCTTTATATTTAGCCTTCTGATTCTAGCTCATCCTAACCATCGGCTTATTATCACTGTCGTCTACTTGGCAATCTCTACACCATTGGTAGCGCCTAAGGGCATACGGTCAGCACCCATGGCAGGGAGGCCTAAAAGAACGATGTACACGCTTACCAAGAGCCTTCTTGATGTCGCCATAGATGGCAAATTGTCCAGCAGTCAGCCCACCAACCATAAACAGGCGGGTGGGAAGACCGGCGAAAGAGCCGCGGAAGCCGAGTTCACCAGCAATCTTGACAAGACGGGAGACGGTGCTCTCGCCAGGGAGGCCCTTTGTCTTGTTGATTTTTGACAACATGGTATCGGCCTGAGGTCAGTGATGCTCACCAGTTGTGGTCGCCTCTAAAGGATCCCGAAAAGCCGAGACTACCATACACAGCCGGCTTCACAGTCTCCATTCGCGGTCACGTCGCCCCTCCACCATTCGGACCCCGTTACGGTCCTAGAACCAGACAATTAGTTTCTATATGTAGTGTTGATCTTAATCCGTGGTAGTGTTATTCTTAATCTATAGATAACCTAAAGGTATACAGTCCCTTTATATAGTAGTAAACGCTTAGAGACCTAGCGTTTATAAAAGATATAGTATTAAAAAGCCTATCTAGGTATATAGCTATAGCCTTATACTATATAAATAAGGCTAGGAAGTACTACTCCTAATAGTAGTATTAACTAGAATTATTACTTTAAGTAGGCTAAGAGCTAATAGATATTAAAATAGTTATATAGTAAAACTTAAAAAAAAGGTATTATTTAAAGAAACCTAGTAAATAGAATTGAACTTAAAAACTTGTTTTATTATTATTAATAAATATATAACGAAACTAAAGGTATTATAATACGTTATATAGTAAGTAAGCTAATACCTAAGATTATATAATAAGTTATAAATAATACTAGTTTAGTAGAAGGAATTATAATATATAAAGTATAAAACAACTTAATATACTATATCTATAGTAAATATAACTTTAAAAATAGTATTAAAAGACTTAAGTTAGTTTCTTTTATTACTAGAAATAATTATATACTTAGGGAATATATAGTATTAGTAGAAATATAGTTATATTATTTAGCTATAGCTATTAATAGATTATAGTTTTAGTAGTATTCTATACTGAAAAAAAACGTCTTGATATAGCTAAACTTAGTCTATGGCAAAATTTTGTCACCCCCTACGCCTAGCGCCGTAGGGGGACACCCGAAGGTCAGACCCCCGGGTAGAGTTCTCGCGCAAGAAGGAACACAAAGAGGACAACTTCTAGGACGCCAGTCACAATCACGAGTCTATACCGTGATCCGTTAGCATACGTACCCCAGGGTAGTACAGACCACGTCGGCCAACCAATTCCGGCCAGCACCACTTCGGTGACTCATGTGTTGTCACTTGCCCGAACGATAAAGGAGAGGGCATCTGTCTGCGTCCCGCGGTGGGTTCGTTGACGACTTCAAGATCGCTCCAGCCATGCCCGGCGTATCAAGAGGACGACTGGGCCGAGTTTGGCTGATAGAACATAAAATCAGCATGCGAATAAGCTTGTTAATACTAGGATCAAGACCTCTGGAATGATCAGCTCTTGTTGACGTCGGCACCACTTATGAACCATCACGAATCTGAGCGTCTACGGGACCTTCTCTGTCTTCACCTTGTTGGCATGGACTACACTATAGCAGGCCTGGTCGAATGAGGCGAGACCCAGAGCCAACAGGGATGTAATATAACCAAATCTGGCTTGGCGGATCTGTTGTTTCAGTTAATCCAGCCATGTCTGCCTACCTACATTTGTAGGTACCAATATGTTCTCAAATTTGCACAGCTTTCAGACTACTACTACAGGGAGAAACGATGCATTAGGGCGCAGGATCATTAATTGCTCTACTAATCATGTTTTCTTCACCCAAGGGTATTATGAACACCGTGCGAGGCATACATTTACACTACAATGCTGGAACGGGACGGGGGGGGGGGACCTTGCAACGAGTATTCTTATTATATGTACACAGCCCAGCGGGGCTCAGCTCGACAAAGATTGGTTCGCAAAGCACTTGAGGCTTCTGTTCTAAATCCTGAATAGGAAATTGCTTTGGCCGAGTCATTCAGTACGTACTAAATATTCACTCATGAACAACAGAGACTTGTCATCATTGAATCTGGATACTTTGCTCGGGATTCATTCGCGTAGCTATGTCATCATAATGTCATCAAGATCGACACGATAAACGAAATTTCCGAATTCAAACCAAAGAAAAGACCTGACACTCTATGCAATGGGTCCGCCAGCCTCGGGGGGAGCGCACTATAGATCAATACCATGTCAGTAAACACGCCTGTACTCTCTGTGCGAGAACGGGGTCCCCAACTCACATAAAAGACCTGTAAGCTGCCGCCATCTGAGGTCGTCCAAAGCCAGACATCACGGTCCGGGTCTGGAAAGAGAATGTTCCCGGGGTCCGTGTTCCAATACACCTGATTGATGTAACCCACTGGGATTATTCCGACCGCGGGGGGGCTGATTGTCGCGTTGCCCCAAACGCCTCCCACGAGCGTGGGCTCGGGAAAGATCTCAATGTCAATCTCCTGCGGAGGGTACGAGACCAAGCTCGCTGAGCCCTCGGCCATGAGGATGAGGGTACCGTTGAAGGGCGACGGGATTTTGAAGTCGACAATGCCGGCCGACGGGGAGGACTGGGTTGTTTCCATATCGGTTCTGAGGAAGACCTCTAGGGGTTCGAAATCACACTCTGGAATTTGTATTAGAACGGTGATTTGAGCCGGTGGGGAGTTCTGATTATTTGCCCCCATTGCGCGGTAAGAAGGTATTGGCACCGGATCCTGAAGTCGACTTACTTGTGAAATCTGCCCTGATGCCCCACTCTCCCTGTATCACAGCAGCGTACGCGCTGCCAGCGGCGACGAGCATAGTCAAGATAGTGGAGGAAAACATGATGGGCTTTTTCTTCAATTACTTGGTAGTTGTGTAGTGAGAAAGAGTCTGCTGTGATACAAATTAAAATACTCATGGAGCGTGGGAGGCACCTGGGTAATTATATTGTACCACTGCTTGCGGCTGCTCATATGTTTTCGGAGTGGCGGGAAGCAAAAATAGCTGATTGCCCTGCCAAGTAAACAAAACCAAACGAGATCTAAATCGGGATGAACTATAATGCAGTAAGTAACAGGATTATGCGTTGCTCCACTGAAAGATCACCTGTCATCTCCCCGTATATGGTGAGCCAAGACATTCGCATTTGGAACGAGTCAACCTCCAAGGAGCCTTAAACTTTTTACAGTTAGGAACTGCTAAGTTTGTAGCCCCGAGTGCCAGGCATTCCATCCAGTTCAGCCGCACACATGACGGAACTATGGTCCTCGAATTTCCAAGACACTCTAGCTTTGGAGACTGCCCGGTTACTTGCGACGATGTATGCAGGCCTTGTCGTCTTTGCGCTCGAATTCAAACACCAATGCCAAGATCAACCTTTAATGCCTTCAATGCAACTTCCAAGCAGACTAACGTTGCTGGCCCTGATTCCAACCACCCCCTGATTTCGACCACCTCCTCTTTCAACCACCTCTTCGACTTAAGGCTGTTAGTACCGCTACAACTATAGAATCCTCAATAACTGTTAGTGTTTTTGATTCTTCGTCTTCGTCGCTTTCCTTAGATACCCGCCCTATCTCAATTTAAGCCCGTTGTACCGCCTCAATGTTTGCAAAAAGCTTATTCAAATCGAGTTATACCTTCTTCCTTCGAGTTAACCTTGTTGCCTTAATTTAACGTTCTAGCTTTTAATTTTTTTGTATAAACATCGTAAAATTTACGTTTTTTTAGTCTCAACTCTTAAGGATTTTCCAAAACAAAAGTCGTTATATAGGGCTTAAGTTTCTCTACCAAGTATACCTAGCCATTATACTACGTAGCTTTTGCAATCGCCTAGAAGTTAAAAAAAGAATTTCTTTTAGCTAATAAAAGCACTTATTTATATAAAAATAGCTACTACTTCTTGTAGCAATAACCTTTTTAAGCGATTTTGCTTCCTTAACTTAATTATCTTCGATAAAATAGCTTCCAAGTGCTTTATATTTAAATATTAGCTAAAAACTAGTTCCCGCTAGCTAAAGTAAATATTTAACTTTATAAGAGTTTCCAACTAAGCATTGTAATAGCAATAAAAAAATCGTTTTTTTACTATAATTATAAATAAATTATATCCTTTTTATTAATTAAAATACTTCTTAAAAGTAGTTTTAAGCAAGCTAAAAACTACTACGTCAAGTGGTTAAAGTATATACAAGGTTGCTACTAAAAGAAATATAATATAAACCTTATTTAAAAAGTATTTCTATATAAAGTTAACTATTGTATAGGTATAGTAGCTATTTATTACTAGAAGCCTTTATTTTAACGGGTTTAATAGCGCTATAAGCAGAAAAAAGACTTTTTTAAGCTAGTAAATTGCAATAGGCTTTTTTATTTACCCTTTCTTTATAGCTATAAATTGCTAGCTATTGTAGTTTTTTAGGGTAACGAGAAACTATTGCTATTAAATGCTTAGTTCTTTAAAAATAATTAAAAGGACTAAAAACTTGCTTATAGTAAATATATACTCTATAAACAAGGTCTACGCTTTTGTATTAAAGTTTTTCTTAAAGAAATTGCTACTATTAAAATAGCTAATTATTAGCGCTTTTCTAGATTTCCCTTCTATAAAACCTTTTTTATTTGTATTTTAGCAATTAACTAGCTTAATTAACTTTACAATTAGTAGTTGTATAAAGTTAAACTATAACCCAATGTTCTTTTTTATCGCTGCTTTAAGCTTTTTTGCTTTAACCCGCTGGTATTTATAGCTTTTAAGTATAGGGTAATAAAGTAGGAACGCCTTTAGCTATTTTCTCCCTAGTGGAGTAAGCTTGCTAAAGGAGAAGGCTAGCTGCATTACAAGGGCTTTTGTTTCCTAGCGAGTTAATGTATACTCTAAACTACTTTAATTTACAAGAAATAAAGCTAATTAGTCCTCCTAATTGTTAGAAAGAGGACAATAGGGCTTGTAAAAAGTAAACTAGCTTTACGCGCTATAAAAACAATTATAGAGTATAGTATAGGGAATATGCTATGCCCTGGAGGCTTACTAAATTGGCATTCTATCCCTGATAGCAATAAGGGCGTTATGTATTTTAACTTTTGAATATAGCTTTATAATGACGAGAATAATGTTTATGCAAAGTTTGGTGTAAAGAAAAAAATCCATCGTAATGTTATTAAGGGGTATATATAGGGTGGGGGAAGATACGTGCACGCGTGAACGCGGGTGTGGGGCGGTCGGAATTAGGGGGTGGTCGGAATCAGGGCCAGCAACGTTAGCAAATGCAAGCGCCCAAGGTTCTCTAGCTGGTAGACTTTGCAACTGACTTTGGTGGTGATCAATCGAGCAGAGCTTCGGCTCCCTTATAAAGTGTAATGGCGTGAAAAAAACACGATTAGGACTAGGAACATCCTGGCTACGTGCTAATAGAGTATTTGATTCTCTGTTGAGTCCTATGACGCAGTGTTATTTAAGCGCAGGCTACTACCGCAGATGGTATGCTCTTGACTCCTAGTAGGGCCACATAAATATATGACACTGTTTTTCCCCTGTCTTTTTCTTATTTTCAAACACAGGGTCTTTAATCGTTTACCATTATATGAAGGGACCGTACGCGTTCGGGTTGTGTACGGATCAAGAACGAAACTACTTAATCAAGTAGATCTAAAGCTAAGCCACAGTTAGTGCATGGAATTCCAAGGTTCCCTTCTGGTATTCTTTTTCTTCGTAAACTCTCTTGCTACTGTTACCAAAGCGACGGATCCTGCGGCCTCTTGGTATTCATGCTCTAGGGCATGGTCTGTAGAATTGAAGTGCCAGCCTCGGCATGAGCGGTAGCCGGACCAATTGAGCAACGCGATACCGCGGTAGAGGTGGCCCAGAACGACAATTAAGTTTTAGCTATAAGCTCTTTATAAAGCTAGAGTTTGCCCTTGCACCTCCTGACGACCCATCCACTTCGCGTGGCTGGAAGCACATGTATGGTTCCAGTAACCTAGTCGTCCGGCCCGGTTACCACATCTCCTCGACGCTGGTGTTCCCGCTTTAGTGTACCGGGAGGTTGAAGAACCCACCTAGTACTGGCGGGCCACAGCGGACAATGCCGCATGACCGGGCGCCTTCCATCCCGAGGGACAGAAGTTTTGTTTATAACCCGGCGGCGGACGTCAATGTGGGGGAACTTGATCAACGTCTGGCATGACGAGGCCGGCTCCAGTTGCGAGTGGGAATTTGCGCCGTGTCATTAAATTTGTACTGACCTGAGAGATGAGGTCGTCCGCGGGGGACCAGGAGAACAAATTCATGGGTGATATAAAGCCAGCTCGCCGCCCTTACTTTCGTACGCTCCGGCAAAGTAGCCCCGAAAGCAGTGGTTGTAGCCGAAGGCAGATCATGTTCTCGTCGCTTTAGACGCGTTTTATACACTGTTATACTAATGGGGAGGGATCGTGTGTTTCTCAGTAGACCCAGAGTCGTGAATGTATCCTAAAATTAGGGCCTCGAAAGAGGCTTCTTTGAGTGTCTTTTCGATAAGCCTCGTAAAAGACGATTTCGAAGTCATTCCCGTTTCCGCAAGCCTCGTACCCACAGCATAGCATATTACTAAATTTCGGATCTGTCGTGATATATACGCTGTGTGCCTATGGCAGATAGCGGCGTCGCCTTTGCTTGAATAGTGCAATGGTACTATTCGTGACAGGATCGATCTTCAAATGTGTCGTAAAAGTCGGCGAGAGCACCTGGCCGTCAAATTCGTCTCGCCCAAGGGTCTCCAGTGTTTCCGGTTCGAGCGCATATCACGGACCGTCCTCCTTCAAAGGCGCAACGAGCAAGAAATCCCTCCAAAGAACAATATGTATCTTTGAAATTGTTCGGATAAGTCCCTTCACAGACGGGTCGTCAGTGTAGGTGTTGCGTCACCTGTAGACCTCTGAAAAACTTTAATGGGCCCTGGACCCGATTATGTAGTGATCCTTCTTCACATCTCGCCTCGTCCAATTGACGCCCGTGGCCGATGGCGATAGGTGTCGTCTCAGTGGATCGAGGACAATCTTTTGTCAACGCCCTTTTTTTAGTATGCTCCATGGATAGAGCTGGGCATGCATTAAAAACCACAAGCTCTTCGACATCGCCCTGAAAGTGGCACGGAACGAATTCATGCAAAGTTGATGAATGCAGGTGTGCTGGAGGACTGAGTGCGACCACCAGCCTTGACGCCGCCATCAATGAAGGCCTTAGCAGTGTCATATGAAAGATGAGGAAGATGCTAGTTCGTTCAAAGACTGAAGTCGAGCCGAGAGGAAAAGCGAAATGGGCGCACCGGTAGTGATCTAGTCTGTCACATGGTCCCACATTTCACATCCTATTGGAAGCATAGGGTCAGGTGCAGGGTGTTTGTTCGAATTCCATTCCAAGGTTATCTACCTCTGAAGGCACTATCAATATATAAGTGCCTGTGCCCAACGTGAGTCCCTCCAGGCTATGTGCCTTCCAGTTATGCCGCATTACTTACATAGGTAGGCAGGGTACTTAGCTTTTGATTTTGGGGTATTGTGACCGATTCAAATTTTCTCAGAAACCCGTCAAATTAACGCCCGCAGCCCGCGATCCCTTATCCTGCGCCCAAAGTCCAATTCCAAGAAAAAATCATTTACGAGTAGCGCCGCCTAGGTGATGCCGATTCACCCCTTCCGTACCCTTCGTCTGACTCCACGCTGATCTTGCGTCCATGTTGATGCTTTGCCCCACCCAGTGCGCAAGGTAACATGTCCTTGTACTTCCTCTCGAAACGGAGCAGCTTCTCTATCTCCGCCGACTCTTCGCGACTGGCTGGTCGAGGTGACCAGTACGGACACCCCTGGTCTAGATGCCCGGCTGCTGAGGAGGGGACACCGCAAAGCTCGTCGATGAGGACTAATCGTCGTGCTTCGTGGTATGGGGTCAGATTCGTTGTCGAGGATGTCCCGAATAGCAGGCGCATGTTGGCTGGTGTGTCTTGTCCTGTTACTACGAGGCGACGAATCGGGTACCTGTAAAATGTTAGACTACCTAACGTTACTGCAGGACCACCTCTCCGTTTCAGGGTGGACGAGGACCAGAGAACAGGAAATAGGAGAGGCACAAGAGCTACGCACATGAAGTCGCTCTCGGGACCACCGGCACTGCCATTAGGGAACGACAGGCCGATCTTGTCTCCTAGTGCTCGTGCCTCCGCATGCTGATGTGCTTCATATACCCAGTGCTGGTGGGCTTTGTATGTATCTCTGGGCGCTCGTGGCATGGTGAACTGGATCTTGGTCTGGGATCTTATTTCTGTTTTTATTTCGTTTTCGAGTATATCCTTGACGGAATATTTTTTTTCACTTCGAACACTGTTGTGAGAGGGACAGGATGAGTTTTTAACATGGGCCTCTTTACTAGCAAGACTCACCCATGACGGTGATCAGCATCAAAAGCCCGGGCTCTCATCTTTTAAACCGTCACGGACACGGACGGGCAAGTAACCCGGGTCCTTGAGCATAGACGTGGTCCATGTCAAACGTTTCGTCGCGGCCATCCCATGACCTGCGAGGGTGATCTTACATGTCACCGCAGCAGCTAGAAGGTTATGCGTGGCTCGTTGCGGCCCGCCCCTTTTTAGGTAATTATGGGGTAATACTCCTGGGGCTTGGGGCACAAGACGCCAAAGTATGGGGTGATGTGCACTAAGTATGGGGTAATGCCAAGTGTGCAGCCATGACGAGCCGGGGAGGCTGACTGGGAATAATGGACTTGGCCGCACTGATGAAGGCGAAAAGTTATTATTACGTGTGACATGAGATTGATGGGCGAAGATGGGCTGGGTGCACACGGACGTTTGTTCCCGCTGTCAATTTTAAAACTGCGGCGTGCCCGTCGTCATTTGACGTTTCCTGAATGGGTCCTCCATTCAGAGTTTACCATGGCGCCATGGCATTTGTCAATTGCGGACTGCAGTCTACGTGCCGGTCTCATGATGGTCGACGCAGACCTGGGAAACACTGGAAGCTCCGTCAGGGGTCCGGCAATTTCGTCTTTTCCATCCGGTAAAGAAATGCCAGTGGCGTACTGACTCGCCCCTATGCCGTGAGACACTGTCTTGGGCTGCCGTGCACGCCAAACCGCCACTGATGAAGGTTTCCTCGGCCTGCTTAGGTGGCACAGCATTTCGTGGCACAGCACTTCATGGAGAAGATCAAAGCCTTGGCGCACGGAAGGTTGCAGTTGCGAAGGTGAGAGCCGAGCACAGTTCGGCCTCCGTCGGTCCCGGAACCCGAAAGCTTGTCCGTCGAGTCTTCGTTTCCGAGACGAAGATTGGCTTGTACTGAGTAATTGAATCAATTTTGATATTGGCAAGCGGGTTGGAGAGGATCAGAGCCACCGAATACTCTTGCTCGTGACCCAAAACAGGCCTTATGAGAATCCTAAATCGCGGAAAGATGCCTTGCAAAGATAACCGCCACTCATTTTCGGACTACCATGCAAGGTAGGCGGGGAGGGTTGTTTGCTTCTTACCTAAGAAGCAAACAAGATATGTAGTTGGTGTGACGAGACAATGGCTTACGAGCTAAAGATACCTGGTAGATAATCGAACAAGCTTGACATCCCGTCCATCCATGGATGCTGAGAACATTGCATGAACCCAACACCGAATGAACGGCTACCAATCGTACAGTCCGACTATGAATTGGTCTCTGGCCATGCCTGCGGACCGTAATTACTACGGTACAGCCTAACTTGCCAATTGAGATCACAAAACCTAAACTATGCTAACTCACCCAGGGCTCATTGGATTTTTGATGATATGCCAAAAAGAACTGTGACCCGTCGAATCCATATCCTGACGTCCCATACAATTTGTCTTAAAGATGGTTTTGACAGAGCGAGCGCTCTCACCGCCATCAAGGGAGTTTTCCGTTGAAAGGTTTCCTGTGGTACACAAATATACCTGTAAACAATGGTCTGGTGAGTATAGTACCAGGCCATGGCCAGGTCCGGAGGCTCGATGCATCTGAGCGAGGGACAACCTCAATACGGGGCGCAGGCTGCAAGGTCTTCAATTTTTTCTTCTTAGTGCGGTTGCCTGCCAGTTATAACCCATCATCTCATCTTGATCCACCAACACGTCCAAAAAGCAGCTCTGGAAACAACCCACCTTCCAAAGAGATTTCTTTCCCTACTAATTCATTTTAACTTACTATCACAACTTCATTAGTAATATCCCACACTCAGCTGACACAAATACTGCGGCACTCCCACTAGACTCGACGTGGCCATGTCGAGTCAGACTGTAGTAGCCTTCCGAGGCTTCAAAGCCCGGCCTCAAACCCTTGATAAGTTCGTCCCCGTGCACGGCGACACCCACGGCACAGAGAACTGAAGATACCCACCGCGATACCAGTATAACATTGGAACTGCCTCAGATAAAGTTTCGAATATTCTTCGCACCAGAATGACCGTCATCAACGGCAAGTGTGATGATAGCAACATCCTGGTTCTTGTCGCATCCGGTTATCCTCACAACCGCTCACCTTGGGTCTACGTGGCATACAACTTCATTTACTCACAACGACTCATTCCTGCTTATGGCCTTCAAAATGAGGTATCTCAAGGATTCGGAAAGTTGAGACAGGAGATACTGGCTTGTAACTCCGGCTATGACGCAGATGAGGGCCTCGTGGGCTTTTACATTGTCATTATTGCTAATCGCTCGGGTCCACAACCAGCAGAGCTGCAGGAGGGAGACAAGGTAAGTACATATAATTCAGCCTTTCTCTATGTTACTAAATGTCCACTTTTTCCCTGGAATGTCAATTTAACTCCAGTATTATACTGACCAATCTTCTAATATAGGCTCCTATCTGCTTTGGCATATGTGAGGAGACATTTGATTTGTGGACAGACAGGCAATGGCATCGTGTCAAGGTCCACGAACTTGACAAAGACATCGATGCTCTACCAGGAAATACCTCAGTGCCATACATATAATGCACCAGACACAATTTATGCTGTCACGGGCAGCCAAAAAAAATGCACCTTAGAGCTATGTCTACTGGCAGTGTGAACGATCACATGGCTGATGAGAGAGAAAACGAAGAGCCAGGCTTTTGTAACCCCTGAATATGGAGAAGCCATGAAACCCCCAGGTGAACTTTTTACACTAGCCAGGCAGCCGGAAGAGAGGCCCACACAAGGGCATGGTGAGTTTGAATCAATCTGGATGGATACTACATGAAAGAAAGTAGGGTATTGCACGGCTTGGGTTTCAGGTATCAAGCTCATCTTTGGCGCAAATTTAATGGTAGAGCTCACATGTCTTAGGCAACAGGAAGAGACCACAAGCACTCGGAAAGCATGGGCTCTATTTTGCCGTAGGTACATTGCAAGGCAAGATACTTAGTCCTAACATGGGTGACTTGGGTGCCTAGGCTGAGCTGACCATTACAAGGTCTTCTCGAGAGACCACTCTCACTTCGTACCTAGGTATCAGCCCTTGGGGAACTTCTGATGACGAATTCCTTCTTGTGTGAATGATGTTTTGGTGACAGCCCCTGGGTTACCCTGCTGGAAGTGGTGGCGATTGGTCGGCGGAGCTACACAAGTAGGGTACCCTATTGCGTGTATCCCGTTCGGTTGTCTCACTTCCACTGGGTGTCAACAATATGAGTCGTGTCATTTATGAGTGTATACTGACATTTAAACGGTGGTGAACACTACTCGACCGTGTATATAGCCTCATTGGCCGTTTTTCAACTGTTAGAAGAAGCCCAGAACCCAGACGTCGATGCCGCAGCGAGGCTGTAACTTGAAAGGAATGGGTGCGAGTCGAGACGTAATCCATAATGAGAATCACAGATGGGAATTCGATCCGGACGCGGAGTTGCATCCCTAAGCCAAGAAAGATTTCCAAGACTTTCGAAGCCGTGAAAGGAAGCCCGTTTGCCGGCAGAGATAATCGCGCCTTGGCGGGACGTCAATATCCCCGCTCTGGGTGCCGATGTTAATTTGCGAATGATAAGGTGTTGATGTATTTTTATATAAAGACACAGATGGCGTTATTACTGGTTCTCCGCGAGCAGTGTTGGCGTTGTGTTACACTGTGTATCCAATGGTCTTGTATCGGTTTTGGTTGACTGCTCAAGTGCTCCTGGTCTACTCAACGCGAACCAAAACAAGATGGTATCCCTTGAACAGCTTGGCATACTGACAGTGCTGCTGCATGGAGTTGCTTCCCAGACGCAGTATGGCGGCAATTCTGTACGCGTGGTTCCTGACCCAGCGATAGTAGAGTCGCGGGCGTTTCCAGTCCCCAATGCAACTCTCTACAGCCCAGCTTTTGCTCTGAATTCTTCCTTTCCGGATGGATGGACAGAGGGCACATCTGGAGCCACGAGCGAATTTACTTTGGGTAAGCCAGCAGTATCCATGGATACGGCCACGATATTTCGTTCTTGGGAAAAAGGAAAGAAAGGGTGCTGACTAAAAATCACGTAGACACATTTCTCCAATCTTTGGCGGACAGGAACCCATCATGGATGACTTACCAGACTACCGACTTCGAATCCGAAGAAGGCCGAACCTTTCCTTATGTGATTCTCAGCAGCACCAGCGCCAACTCCAGCCTGACTTCCCTCGGCGACGGCAAGCTCAAGGTCTGGCTCCAGGGCGGCGTGCACGGCAACGAGCCTGCTGGGGACGAAGCACTGCTTGCACTGCTGGGGAAGATGGACGCAGATCCTGAATGGACAGCGAGCATCTTGGAGACGCAAGACATTGTCGTCCTTCCTCGGTATAACCCGGATGGCATCTCGTATTTCCAACGGACGCTGGCAACCAATTACGACCCGAATCGTGACCACATCAAACTTGCCCGTGAGCAGACGCGGCAAATAAAGGCGTTTTTTTGCGATTTTGCCCCGCATATAGCGGTCGACATGCATGAGTATGGTGCTGCGAGCCGATACGCCACGAACTACAGCAACGCTGCTGATGGGATGTTCTCAGCTGCAAAGGTGCGTTTCGAAATCAAATCTCATTCTACGATGACTTGAGTGCTAAAGATTTCATACACGCTGGTAGAACCTGAATATCCATCCCTCAATTCGGAATCTGTCGGAGCAGCTCTTCGCGGTGAACGTGGGCAACGACCTCGAGGCCGCCGGATTGCGTGGCGAGCCATACGTGACAGCCAGCTCATCGTCAAGCCCCATCCGGCTGGCGGAGGCAGGGAGCGACGCGAAGATCGGTCGCAACGCCATGGGTCTCACACAGACAGTGACGTTCCTGTTCGAAACCCGAGGCATCGCAATCGCAAGCCAGGAGTTCAAGCGCCGCACTTATGCAGGGCTCACGATGGTCTCGTCAGTCCTCCAGACTGCAGCGAACAATTTTGATCAAGTCTACGCAACACTCGAGGGTGGAATCCAGGACTTCATCAACAGCGAGGAAGACATTGTCGTCACGGACTACACAACGCTGGAAGAACGGACCTGGACGATGGTGAATCGTAACACGGGCGATGTCGTTCAACTGCCCGTCGAATTTGAGAACAACACCCCGGCCGTTGCCAATCTCACGCGCTCGCGCCCAAAAGCCTACCTCATCCCTCCTGCGTTGGCCGACCTTGCCGAGCGGCTGACAGTAGCGGGCCTCGAGGTGGAAAGGCTCACAGATGCTTATTCTGGGACCGTGGAGGCGTACAACATCACGTCTGCCTCGCTGTCTCGGTCCTACTACGAAGGCGCGGTCCTCAGCTCTGTCACGGCTGAGCCCGTGGAGAAATCTGTCTCGCTTCCGCCCGGTAGCTTTCTGGTGAGGACCAATCAGAGGAACGCGGGTCTTGCCTTTAATGCTTTGGAGCCGGAGAATATCGACAGCTATGTTAGTTTCAACATAGTGCCGATGGAAACTGGGGATGAATATCCGGTTTATAGGATCTTACGAGTCCGGTGAGAGACGGGCATGATCAAAATTGACAGGGTGCATGGTATTGATGTAATATTAGGATGGCTATGCAGCGTGAGTGTCTGGCAAGAGGAAATCTATTGCAATACGGGGCCACTTTTCCCACATTTGTCCCCTTGAAAGCGAGATATACTTGTGATGGAAGATGGCAAGGGCAACGCACTTTCATGGTGTTTCTTGTGTTCTCCACAGAGATTACCTAAACTATTAGGCCAACAAAGTGAGCGTGATTTTCGTCGGTGATGGCGAAGACATCTACCTAACATGACGCTTTGGCTAGCTCTCGAGTGGTCGAATATGGGCATTGACTGGAAACTTTAAGCCATGTGGTTACCTGATCTGTAGACATCTGTTCAGCTCTGGTCGGATGCATGTCGATGACATTATGTACATGTCAGTGCTGCTGCTTTCACCATAGCTATGCTCGTTGCCCCCATGGAACCCGGTTGCAGGTCCGTGTGGCCATAACTAAGTGGATAATCTTCCCGGAAAAATTGTTGCGAGGCTCACATTTGCCTATACTTGGTAAAAATTCACCCTTTGGTCGCGCAGAAGCAGCCCACCCCATTGCCTTCGGTTGCTATTAATTAGGTAACAGAATGACAATGAGGATCCTTTGCCCCGGGGTCCCCACGTCCCACACCCCATCTTTTTTTTTTCGAGAGCATCCGGGGTATTTTTTTCAACGCCGTCGCTGCACTTGTGTTGTTGGGGAGCCGCTCAGTGTAATCCTCGCGTATAATCCTAGAATAATCTCAAATCCTCCAGCTTCGTCCACGCTAAATGGAGAAGGCCGGCCCTGACAGCGACGCCGGCCGCCGGACAACCCAGCCGGAACTCGCCGAGGACCCTGAAGTACACCTTGAGCCAACAACGGTCGAACAGAGTATACCCACGGCGCAAGAGATCGATGTGAATGCAGATGGCTTCCCCGAGGGCGGAAAGAAGGCCTGGGTCGTGCTGGCTGGGACGTGGTGCGTCCTCTTTTGCACCTTTGGGCTGGGCAACAGCATCGGCGTCTTTCAAACGTATTATGTCAACCATACACTCCGGCAGTACTCCTCCTCCTCCATCTCGTGGATCACCAGCTTTATGCAATGGGTGTTGAACTTTTTACCTATTGTTGTATGTCCTCCCCAATCTCTTTTCTGCGGGAGTGGTGCGCCTAACCAGGAAGGACATGGTAGTGGGGCTTTGTGTTCGACAAGTTCGGCCCGAAATGGCTGCTCATCAGCGGAACACTGATTTACGTGTTTGGGATAATGATGGTCTCCCTGGGCTCGGAGTACTATCACTTCTTCCTCTCCCAAAGCATCGTCTGCCCCATAGGAGCCAGTGCCGCAACCAGCGCCAGCATGTCGTGTCTCGTCACATGGTTCCATCGCCGACGCGCTTTTGCCTTCGGAATCATGATGTCCGGGTCGTCGGTTGGCGGCATCGTCCTGCCCATCATGATTCCCAAGTTGATAGACCGTGTTGGCTTCCCCTGGGCGATGCGTGCGGTTGGGCTGATGTTCTTGGGGCTCCTGACTATCGCTTGCCTGACCGTCAGGTCTCGACTCGCGTTGGATAGGAAGCCAGTCGACATGAGGGAGTACATCCGGGGAATCAGGGAGCCGACGATGATGTCGACTGCCTTCGGGCTGTTCTTGGTCTTTTGGGGCCTCTTCCTGCCCTACAACTTCGTCATTCTGCAAGCTAGAGCACAAGGGATGGACGCCAACCTCGTCATCTACTTACTACCAATACTGCACGCTTTTGGGTAAGTTCAAGGGTATATCCATGCTTTTTCATGTTGCTCGATATAGGTACTGATGAATGGACGAACAGCATCGTTGGACGAATAATCCCAGGACTTGTTGCGGACAGAGTTGGCCGATACAACATCATGATCACACTGGCTGCTCTGACAGGCATCGCCTGCTTCGCGCTCTGGATCCCCATCAGTAACGACGCCGGAATTCTGGTCTTCACAGCGGCCTTTGGCTTTCTGTCGTCTGGCCTGACTTCCATCGGCCCGACTTTGATTGCACAGATCTCAGACATCAGGGAGATTGGGGCCCGGACCGGAACAGCGTTCGCTTTTCAATCATTCGGTGCCCTCACTGGCAGCCCTATAGCGAGTGCCATCGTTGATTCCAGGGGAGGAGATTATCTGGGCTTGAAAATGTTCTGCGGTTTCTCAATTTTTGCATCAGCGGTGGTGTTCTGCTCGGCTAGATACTTCCAGGTTAGTGGGTTTAAGCTCAAGAAGGTTTGAATAAAGTTGTGCCAAGACAGCACGGGTGATTTGGAAGAAAGTCAAGAGCTCTGGATGCCAAAACGTTTCCAGGTCTTGGATGGATTGCATTAATACTAGTCATCAAGCCCATTCTGCAATCCCGACAAGAACCTAGGCCGGCATTTACTAGGCTTACACCATATAATAGATAGGTCTTTAAACAGAGGGTTGATAAATCGTAAGTTTAAATTCTTGCTAATGACTAGTAATGTTAGTAAACACGGACATCCATATATTTATAAACGAATTTCGTGAAGCAATTTATACATATAAGTAAAGAAGATAAAATATTATACATATAAATAGCACCTTCATAGACCTTTCTCTTATTTAGTTAATAGGAATCAAGTTAAGGCCACAGATCTAAGCATACGTAGCCTAAAAGTGGTTTACGCTAGTGCCCTGATCAGAAAAGGCACACATGCGCAGTGCACTCTACACTGCTTCGATGCGTGTCGGATGCGACTGCAAGGCCGGAGCCGGAGCTCAGGATCGTCCCGAGTAACACTTGAATCGGGGACCCGGACAATTGGCTGGAGGGGCCATTTCCATTTGCCCGCGGACGGGGGTCCGCAGTCCGTCAGTCCTTGGCGAGCATGCCCAGCTGAAACGGGGACATGTGCTTGCTGTCTTCCCCTCCCTACCTACACCTCCGCAGGGATCCCAAACGTTGGTTCGTGACTTTCAGGCTTAGGGCAGTGGGACCAGTGTAACCATATCTTTCTTGACTTAAATTTATTAGCACGCTAAACACAAATACAAGTAACTCGTGTTTCTTAGCGATGAATCGCCCCGCCCTCAGCGTTATAAACCTAAGGTACCATCTGTATAGAAACTACTAGAAAAAGATACAAGAGTAGGATGTGTGGGTCTAATGTAACGGTACAGTAGCAATTAACGTTTGGGATCCCTGCGGAGGTGTATGGATAGCTCGGTCCCTTGTGAATGCTTCTCCAAATGGGTATGCCGAGGCACGGGTTTCGCGCTCATTGCGGTTACCTAGAATAGATACAACGAAATGCTTCTACACGATATGCTTCCAGGTTGGATGGCCGATCTCATGCCACCTTTCGGCACAGTCTAGCCCGGAAGCTGCCGTCCCATTTGAGTGATTTAGCACGGCCGTACTAGTGTAGGGTAGTTTTGCGTGTCTTGCGGGTCGTTGTGGACCTATTCCAACTAGCCGAGGAGCCTTTCGAGTGGCCAAAAAGCACCTCAGCCCATGCCGTTTAAGCTATTGGCGAAGGACTAGTGTATCATTGCCCCAGACAATGCAATGCCCAAGTGAAGGGGGTGCGGGGCGGTTGTTAGATCTGGGGTAGTGCCGGCACTTCACGGCGCCTCGAATGTTTCAAAAGTGAGTGGCACTGTTTTTCCACCAGGATATCTGAGGGCTCCGTTATATCTTCACCGGAACTTTGTTTGAACTCCCAAGTCCACTTCTAAATGGTACACCATAACCCTTCTCTTCACCCAGGCATACCTCATAAAAGTCTATCGGAAAACATGACCGAGTCAATATCTGACATACTGACAGTCCAAAAGCCAGCGGGAATACCATGGCGTCTCAAGACAGCAGAGCTCATGCCCGACGCACAATGGCGGACGCTCATGGCCCTCATGGACGCAGTCGTGCCCAGCATCCAGAAGGAGTCGACCGCCCCGAGGCGAAAGTCCCGGTCAACAGCCTACATCTCGGACAGCCGTTACCGAGATGCAGTTTCTCATCTCAAGAGTAACACGATTCTGTTTGACAAGGCATCCGAGGCAGAGCTGAACAAGTACCTTTTGGATAGGCCAACAGAGGATCTCTTGTTCCAACAGGTTCTGAAGGCCATGCTGCACCATGTTCCCCCGGAGCTGCAGACATTGCTGTGTCGTGTTCTGTATCTACTGACGTAGGCATCCCACCTGCTCCAACGTGGCTTGGTAGGAGACTGACATGCATAAAGGACACAGGCCGGCAGCCTCATCCTCACTGGATATGCCACGCCAGTCACCAAACTACCCCTGGAGGACCGCACCAAAATCCTAAACAAATGGGCCAACAGCAACCTCTACAAGATCCGCGGACTTTACAGGCAGATCACCACGCTGGGAAAGGCCGTCTTCAGCGCCACAAATCCAGCCTTCTTCAGGCTATCTGGCTACCCCACGACACCTCAAGCCTGGAAACCCCCAAAGGGCTACCCCTTTGAATTCATCCAGTTCCCACGAGCACCCGCCCCAGCTCCACCCCCGGGACCAAAAACATCGTCCCAGCCCTCCCCGGCGGTCGAGATCGAAACGGACGTGGTGATCGTAGGCTCGGGCTGCGGCGCCGGCGTGTGCGCCAAGAACCTCGCCGAGGCAGGCCACAGGGTCCTCGTCGTCGACAAGAGCTACTACTTTGACGCGTCGTCGTTCCCGATGGCGGCGGGCGAGGCCTTCCTCCACCTGTTTGAGGGCGGCTGCACCACGGGCAGCGACGACGGCAGCATCTCCGTCGTGGCGGGCTCGTGCTTTGGCGGCGGCGGCACCGTCAACTGGAGCGCGAGCCTGCAGCCGCAGGGCTACGTGCGGGACGAGTGGGCGCGCGACCGCGGGCTGGCCTTTTTCGCCACCCAGGAGTTTCAGAACTGTCTGGACCGTGTGTGTGCGCAGATGGGCGTGCACGAGGACTTTGAGCCCAACCATGGGAATGCGATCCTGCTTGATGGCGCGAGGAAGCTCGGCTGGTCGGCCAAGAAGGTCCCGCAGAATACGGGCCGATGTGCGCATGCTGATGGGTATTGCGCCCTGGGCTGTTCGACTGGGGAGAAGAATGGGCCTGTTAATGGGTGGTTCCCTGATGCGGCGAGGCATGGGGCCAAGTTTGCTGAGGGATTCAAGGTGAAGAGGGTTTTGTTTGATGAGAGTGGGAGAAAGAAGGCCGTCGGTGTTGTTGGTACGTGGACTAGTCGTGGCAAGGATGGCAACGTGGATGGGCCTGATGAGGAGAAGATCGTGAGGGAGGTGATTGTGAAGGCAAAGAAGGTTATCGTCAGTGGTGGCACTCTGTGGAGCCCAATCATTTTGAAGAACAGTGGCCTCAGGGTGAGTAGTACTTTTGCATCCATCGCCACCCAGACACCAGTACCTACCAGATATACTTACAAGACAAACAGAACCCTCAGATCGGCCGTAACCTCTACCTCCACCCAGTCAACGTCCTGCACGGCTTCTTCAAAGAGGATGTCCGGCCGTGGGAGGGCGGCATCCTGACCACGGTCGTCAACACCTTCGAGGACAGCGACGGCAAAGGCCACGGCCCAAAGCTCGAGGCCCTCTCCATGCTGCCGTGCTGGTCCTTGCAGTTCCTGAACTGGACGGACGGCGTCGACTTCAAGCTGCTCGCCCTCAAGTACCGCCACATGAACAGCTACATCTCCATCGTGCGAGACCGTTATGCCGGCTCGGTGTACCCAGACCCGGTGTCCGGCCAGCCCAGGATCGCCTACACGCCGTCCCCATTTGACCGCGCTCATGCAATGATCGGGCTCGTCGCCCTCGCAAAGATCCTCTACCTCCAGGGCGCCGTTGAGATCCACGCGGGGCTTCCAGGCATGAGGCCCTTCATCCGCGAAGAGCCAGCAGTTTCCACCACGGCGGCGGCTTCATCGCCAAGAGGGACAGACGACGACATCGTCAGCACCGTGTCCGACGCTGGCATCGCCGACCCGCGCTTCCAGGCCTGGCTCGTCGAGCTCGAGAAGCACGGCAACAAGCCGCCCACGGCAACCTTCTGCACGGCCCACCAGATGGGCACGAACCGGATGAGCACTTCCGAGAAGACGGGCGTGGTCGACCCGCGTGGCAGGGTCTGGGGCACCGAGGGCCTGTACGTGAGTGATGCGAGCGTATTCCCTAGCGCCAGTGGTGTTAATCCCATGGTGACGAATATGGCTATTTCGGACTGGATCTCTAGGAATGTGGCGGGTGATCTTGCCAAGGATGGGGAGAGGGCTAGGTTGTGATGAGGAGTGTTTGGATTCAAATGTCAGTTAAAATGTCACATACCTAGGTACTTGAGTAAGCGGATATGCAATGTTCCATATGTACTTGGTCTATTCTGCAAAAAGCATGTTGGCATAGGAGGTTTGGTCTGTAAGCCTGTCGCAATAGCTTTTCAATTACTTTCTTAGCCTTGGCATTAGCTGTCTCCATTGATGCCTAACCACGCATTAATTACTGGCATAGAAGCCTGCCATTGGTTCGAATACCCCAAGTTCACCAATGCTGAATCGTAGAAGCCCCGGGGAGGTTCTTGACAACTTGGTAAAATAAAGACAAATCTTGCTTTGAGACCCGAGCTTCCCCTTTCCGGTATAGCTTTGTCATGTTCAAGGAATTGGCTCGTGAAGCGTTTTCGTCGATAACAGCTAGCACTTGAGAGATCCCTTAATCAATAGTAGTCAGCCAGTGAAACTTGTGCTGCCCCGGGCGATCATGCGATAAGATTGCACGCCGTGATGAATATCACGAGCCATTATGAACGTCGGAACAGCTTCCTTCGGGAGGTGACACCACTATTATATTAATATTAGAGCCCAGGCCTTCATGGCGCTGTACCGTTGGTCACCCAGGCTGCCTACCCAACGCCCAGCTGACCTCCACACTTTTGTAATTGTAGCACATAGCTGTATGCCTTATCCTACGATGAGGCGTCGTCTGCCCACACGCATTATGTTTACGAAATTATGTCAGCCTCGTATATCTCCAGGCCGGCCGGCCGCTCGCTGCAGTATATTGCGGCTTAGAGTCAGGTGGCTGCACGAGAGGCGTCCTGCGGCCCGAGACATGCAGCTGCTAGGGGCCCAAAAGCAAATTTGCATGCAGAATGATCCTGGGATATGGGACTGTTTTGGCGCTACCGTCTGCTCAGTGCTTACGGCCTCTCTGGCGCTGGTCATCACCCTGTGGCATCCAGGCACACACACAGTCAGACAAGACCAGGCCAGTGCCTGTGATAACCTTCAGCTCGGTATCGGCAACAAAGCCAGTGGCTGGCTCTCATTTATGGTACTCAAGCTTCCGGCCGAATGACCGGCCTTGGATTGTTGACAACGAGGGTCTTGCCAGGCCAGCCGGGACCATCCTCGTCGGCAACTTGCGGCTGATTATCCTTGCAGAAAATAAGCAGGCAAGGTCTAACCCGCGACTGAATCACAGCATCATGATGTGAAGACGCCGCATTAGTAGTGGCTGGATAGCCAGGTGACTGTGGGTGAATCCTAGCACTTTTGTGCATTATCATGCGTCACTGATGTGGGCACAAACAAGTATGTATATAAATCAGAAACACGTATAAAGTCGTACGACAGGGTGCCACCCGCAACTCGTGCAACCTTTTGTCAGGTGAGGACGTCCCACTACAGATTCTACAAAACGCAAAGCCTTTCACCCTTCACCAGGTGGAACTGATCTCGCTGAAAAGAAGACAAGAAAAAACGGTTTACTAGAAGCCAGGAAACGAACAAAATAGACAAACATGCTCTCCTCAATCCCACTCGTTTTGACACTTGTCTCGGGTGCCCTCGCTGGCTCATATGGACCCCCCAAGAACTGCCTAACTCCGGCAGCTATCAACACTCTTGTCGACGGCTATACCTACCTCTTGGAAAACCCCCTTGGCCCGGACTTCAACAGCACCGCCAACAAGATCTTGTCCGACAAGTTCCAAGTGCTCTCTGACTCCATCCTGACGCTGTCCCAGCGACCTGTGAGTATAACATCAATGTCCATGACAATTTTAGCATCAGACTAATGATGATCTTCCCCTCCTCTTAAGTTGGGCCAGCCCGCCTACCCAAGCAAGGAGGCATACATCAACAGCCAGGCTCAGACCCCGCCGCTGCCCAATGTGGACACGGTGGGTGTATTCAATAGCTGTAACAAGATCAGCTGGCGGTGGAAGGCAACGGGCGTCGGCAGCGACCAGTTCGAGATCAATGGCATAATCAACTTTGACACCAACCCCGACACCGTCCAGATCGACACTGTCTACTCTGAGTTCAACACGGCCGCTTTCCAGGCTGACTTGGGCTTTCCTGAGTGCCAGAACTCTTCACGCACCCGCTAGAGACTTCGGTGTTTGTTTGCCCCTTCTGGGAGTCGGGACGAGGGGGGATGGATTCATCGACGCGATTGATGACAATACGATAAGAGGTCTGGAGAATTATTGGGGAAATATGAGCAACTAGTGTCTATGTTTGCCTCTTCCCGCTGCTTGCATTCTGTTCCACTGCAAGATTGGTGTTGTTACATTTGTGTTACGAACATGACCCGAGCTTCCTTATCAGCCAGGTCTGGTCCAAATTTGTCTTCGATGCAGTCCTTGAAAGCGCCCAGGAGCCCACGGAACCTTCCAGGGTTGTTTTTCCTGCTGATTCTTTAATACTAGATGGTTTGTGAGGATGTTAGTACGCTTGAAAGAGTCGCCGTAACCTCTTTTTGTAAGCTGTCAGATATTAGAAGTATTTCATTTGCCAGGAGCGGCGAGTGCAGAGTCATTTTGTGAGTGAGTTGAGGACCGTATACGTAGAGGATCTCATTATTCAGGACCGGGAAACATGTCTCTATCTTTATACTTTGAGTTTCCGAGAGGATTGTATATACCGTCTTACCCCCTCTCCTGAAGTCAGTCAACCATCGGAACTTAGGTACCTCAAGTGCTGTGAGGAGGATTCATTCTTGGTGCTCGCTTTATAAGGGCAATCGGCTGTGCCACAAATTTAGGGTTGGTATTCAGTTCCCTACAAGGCTGGGGAGACCATGACCTAGTAGAGATAAACAGGTCATGTGGAAGTAGCTTGGCACTCATCTACTACACATGTACCTACTGAAGCAGGTAACCAATACGCCCGCAGGAGGCGTTGCGCTGCCGAACCCGAGATGCAGCACGAAGGAGGGCCTTATCTTCCAGCCTGCTACTCGAGATTGGATACCGTAGGGTACGTCGGGACTCTATTGAGTGGTACAGCAGTATCCTAACGCGTTCCCCGGTTAAAGTCAAGACGGTTGCTCGCACAACACATGCGTGTTTGCTGTGATGGATCTCATTCATGTAGCTAATAGAGATGCGACTTCCACTTTCGTCTATGGTATTCTCCCGGGACTTTATCCTCTTGATTAATATAACAATGAGATGTCAACCGCACGTCTGTGCTGAGGATCGGCATGTTTGTCCTGAATGCTGGGTCAATGCAACTGCAACGTTCAAATCTTGGTACCTTAATTGACTTCTGCTGCGAAGACAACGTCAAACAGGCGAGACCATGCTGTCCTACAGCGTGATTATCCTACTCTGCGCTAGGATAGCGGCGGGTCTACCCGCGCACGCTGCGTCGGCTACCATTATTGAGAGGCAGCATGATCTGCTGGACGAGTACGACTACATCATCGCGGGAGGTGGCACTGCAGGTCTCACAGTGGCAGATCGCTTGACGGAAAGCGGCAATTGTACTCGTGGAGCTCTTGATATTATTCCCCACTCCCGACTTGCCAAAAACACTGACTCCTATTCAGACACTGTACTGATCATTGAATACGGCTATCTGGACGCCTCTGACTCCATCACTGCTCTCACGACACCGGATATCCGAGCCGCACGCCCGGATCAGTACTCGGTGGCCACACGTTGGTACAATGACACGACTGAGCCACAGGTGAATCTAGATGGCCGGAGACATACCGTCAGAGCGGGCTGTACTGTTGGGGGAAGCTCTGCGATCAACGGGATGTTGCTCGACCGTGGCTCAGCCGAGGACTACGATTCCTGGGTGCTTGTTGCCGGCGACTACAAGGACGACTACGCTGCCGAATGGGGCTGGGAAAACATTCTACCGGCGTTCAGGAAGAGTGTGACGTTTCACCAACCAACGCAGGAGATGCAGGACATGTTTGGCATTACGTACGACGTTGACGCAGCGTACCAGACGGGCGGCACGCCTGCTATTCACTCGAGCTACCGGCCGTTTCAGTGGCCTATTCAACGCAAGTCACACCTGGGCGGAGACAACTCAGGTGGAACTGCCCCGTTACCAAGCTGACTACAAAGCAGAGCGCATGTTCAATGCCTTCAAGAAGATCCCTGGAATCGCCTCGCCTAAAGAGGCGAATGACGGCAGCAAATACGGGGTTGTCTGGGCACCCAACTCGATCGACCCAGCAACTGAACGACGCTCATACGCCAAGACAGGCCACTACGACAGCGGCCCCGTCCGAAGAGCCAACTTCCACATTCTTCCTGCCTACCGGGTAGTCCAGGTCACAGGCAGCCTCTCTGAGACCGACGGGCTTTGGGTCGCCGACGGCGTACGGTACAAACCCCGCGGCAGCTCCAAGACGGTCTCGAAAGCACGGGCTCGCAAGGAAGTCATCGTGTCCGCGGGGACGTTCCACACGCCACAGCTCCTAGAGCGCAGCGGCATCGGGCCCAGAGAAATCCTCGAGGCCGCCGGCGTCCCCGTCAACGTGGCGCTGCCCGGCGTCGGGAACAATTTCCAGAGCCACACGAGCTTCGGCTTCGCGCACAGCTTCGGCGTGCCCGTGTTCCCGACGGCGGCGGACCTCACGCGCAACAGCACATTTGCGGCCGAGGCGCAGAGGCAGTGGGATGACGGCAAGAAGGGCGCGTACACGGCGTACGTCAACAGCGGGGTGTGGCTGCCGTTCCCCGTCTTCTCCAACAAGACAGAAGAGTTGGTCGCCAGGATCGAGGCCCAGGCTCCAGGCCAGTACCTCCCAGCCGCGGGCGCGGACCCGACGGTCGTCGCGGGCTACGCGGTGCAGAAGAAGGTCCTGGTGGGCCAGCTGCGCTCGCTCAAGTCGGCGTGGCTCGAGCACCTCTTCTTCGGGTCGACGGCCGGCGGCGGCGCCATCCTGCAGCACATCTTCTCCCGCGGCACGGTGCACATCTCGCCGCGGGACGACGGCCTCGACACGGACCCCGTCATCGACTACCGCGCCTTCAGCAACCCCGTCGACGAGGACCTTAACGTGGAGCTCCTCCAGGGCGTCCGCTGGTACATGGCCCATGAGGCGATGGTCGCTGCGCTGCAGCCGCGCGAGACGAGCCCCCGTGTCTTTGATGACGCTGGGATGCGCGCGTGGATGCGCCGGAATATCAACCCGGATGTTGCGCACCAGGTCGGCACGGCGGCAATGGGACCCAAGGAGCTGGGTGGTGTCGTTGGGCCGGATTTGAGGGTGCATGGGACGAGGGGTTTGAGTGTGGCGGATAACTCGATCGTGCCGATGGTGCCTGGGTCGCATACCAGTGCGCTGGCTTATGCTGTTGGTGAGAAAGTAGAGTATTCCCTTTTATATGTGTCTGCTGGCCTCAAAGTACCCTAATGAGCGTGTCGTAGGATGATGCTAATGCTGAATAGGCTGCCGATCTTATTCTGCGCCGAGCGTGACTTGCTGGACACATGGGAAGTTAACAGGTTGATGTGATGTTGAGTAAAGTGATACTACAAGGACAAATATCCGTTATTTCCTCTTCATAGTCTCTCCCGCAACCATGATAATGAAAACTTGTTGACGGGAATGCTTGCTGGGTACCTATGTACTTAAGTAGTATCAACCGCTCAAGTTGTTGGCGTTGCTTGGGTGTTAATTACTTACAGAATTTTCTAGGGATGGAACTCCCTGACACTTTCACCAAGTGCGATGCGTATGTCTATGGCATTGAAACTAAAGGTCTGGCATTTCATATACGTTATTATGGCAACCCAACCACGTTATAGACAATCGAAAACATCATTGTCGACATCTGGAGCCCGCGTGTGGCCCAGCCGTTCCACATCTCCTCAAACCCAGCTAACAAATAGATGACACCACTATCTCCCCATAAACCCATCGAGATCATTACTCTTTCAGGGGCGTCCCTCTTTCTCAAGAGCTCCAGGGGCACGTACAAAGCCTGAGACATTAAGACTGTGGACGTTGTGCACCTCAGCCCAGTCGAGCACCTTTGAGTACGGTCGACACTTGTGCATTCTGCTCATAGCAAGTGTCAGAGGGTACAGTTTGAAGTCAGCATGGGAGTACATACACGTTGAAGTCAGGGAATGCTTGTTTGAATCCCTTTGTCCAAACATATGTCACCATACCGAGATCAGGCTCACACATAAGCTTAGGGAAATGTCAGTAATTGTAAGTAAATAGGTTGCCCAGGTGCCTTGCCTTTTGCCGCAGCATATCTATACAGTGGTCTGCAACCTCGAGTCAGCGCAGCTCTTCGTTCGGCTTTGAGGGGGGCTAATAGTTAACCCAGGTGAAATCTCAACGTCTCAGGATCGTCCCTCCACTCCTTCTTCTTTGGCAGATAGTGATCCATGTACGATGCTTGACGCAGCATGTTCAGACAGTGAAGTCCATGGAATACTTCAAAAGCACCCATGTACCCACCGCCCATCTCCTCGGTATATTCGGCAGCATACTCCGAAGCGTTGATTCTGTGCACATCATCCTTTGACAACCGCACCAGGCCTCCATTGGCAAAAGTGATCTTGTCCCACTTCTCATCGATTTCGTCACTTGGTAGCGCACTGAGTTCGTGCGGGACCCTTAGCGTCCCATTGAAGCGCTGGAACTGCCAGTCGTCGTCGTTGAATATCTCGAGCGCTGGAGACCAGGCAGTCATCTTTTGTGTGCACTTGTTCTTGGGTTGAAGTAATGCAACGGTACTGAAAGCAAGTAGACTAAGGAGTATACCGATGAAAATCCCAGCAAAGACACATCGCCAGTTCAGGGCTTTGACTCGTGTATTTGGCTCCGCGACGCAAGTATCAAGGGGAAGTAGTTTCTCGTCGTCAGCGTCTTCGCTCAAACGCTCGTAGCTAGGCTGGCTCTTCATGGCTGAGGGTCCTTGCGTTGTGTGTTGTAGATGGTGCAAATAGGGTAGACAAGGATCAGAATCAGGGAGCCATGGTGAGTGCTTCAGTAGTACTGACCATGTCCATCAGGCAGGATCAGATAAAGATACACGTCTACTTGGGACGTTGCCGTTCACAGAGCCTTGCACAGTGGTGGCTGTGTTGCATCTGCATGTGTGTACTTAACGTTACCATAGTGCTTACTATCGATCCTTCTCGCCCCCATCCACACAAAGTCCTCGGATCACGATCAACCGATCGGCACAAGTGTGATATAGACGAGAACACCTGCAGCCTGAAATGACTAGACCGTTTTCTCGGCACGCTGATGAATTTCACCGGGTGTGTGGCAGCCCATGAAAACGGCACCCGGCCGCCTGAGATTACGCCGCCACCAGTTAACAGTCGGTTGTGCCGATTTGGCGCCAGAAAGAAACCCAGGTAATAATATTTAAGCCCAACCAACTAGGTAATTAGCATCTCGATGATTGGACGTATTACCGATCGGAGAAATACTCGGTGGTAATATTAGATGCTGACCTCGGGCCTTGGGCTATTATGGCTCCAAAGGTCCTAGTAGCATTGGTGAAGGATTACCAACAGTCACATTTCGGGACGTATTCAACGACAACGACACTTCCATGTTCCACTACGTACCTAGGTATCAATCAACTGCAGCTCTTGGGAAGGGGTTTCTAGTATGTGGAGGAAAACTGGAAAGTTACAATAGTGTAGTTAGGTACACAAGGCTGAGACGCTGACTGCAGCCGTCGTGGGGGCGTATCACATCTGAGATTGTGCCGCTGACTGCAACGACAGCCGCCGGGAAAGTATCCATCTTTGGGCATATTTTATTCCATTGACTACCTAGTGCCTCGACTTGCTTTCCCAAAATCCCGGATGAGTATTAGCCTCTATATGGGCAAATGTGCTCTCATGTTGGTCGTAATAGTTACATCACTGCTGTTCCTCCAGCCAGAAGATAAACGAGTCCTGGTGGGGAAGGGAAGCAGTACAGGGAATAGATTCCTACCGCCCCGGTGAATCTGATGTGCATGACTGTTAGCCCTTGTGTGTTGGTTGCATGTTGTAGGAATCCCTCCGCCCTTACACTATGCAGGCCAACCGAGCTGATACCCCAGGCCATGCAGCAGATTGGTGACTCTCTCCTCAGCCCTGCAGGCCCCTGCTCACAAGGGTGCACCGTTGAGCTATGCCGTTGGCCCGAATTACCACACGGCCAAGGTACCACACGGCCAAGGCAGCGCTATCAGCGCTAGGCGTTCCGGTAGATGACCAAATGTCTGGGAGGTCCAACCAGTCTCTCCGTATCTGTACTGGGCATAGGTATTTGATCAATGGTTTGGGGGCTGTGATAATGCCCCATAAACTTGTGCTCGTACTCGCCCGGACCACCGCAGGGGAAATGCTGGGGTCATCAGCGGAAGTTGGAGCTAACATCTGAAGACGAAGTATAATCTAAAGTGAAAGTATAGCCTCTACTTAGTGAGGGTAGCTTGTAAAGAAATACTATAATATTAAATTATTACATAAGGAGATTACTTTTCTAAGAAGGCTTACAAAGACTTATTTATATATAACCTATTTTATTTAATATTTATATAAACTAAGGATTATAGTAGTATTTTAATTTAAATAACTATAATAATAGTAAATAGTTAAATAAGTAAGAAGAAAAAAGAGCTATCTATATTTATTAGATAAAACTGTTAGCTTTGTTTATCTAAAAATATCTTTTAAATTATTAACTCTTGGACGAAATTTAGGTAAGAAAGAGAGAGTACCCTAGGGTTGATTATTTTCGTTAGCAGCTGGTCACACCATTACCTAAAGATAACTGCGAAGGACTCCCGCAGCGGTATCTATCACTAGGAGAGTCTAAGGACTATTGAAGGACGTATTCTGTGAGCTCGAATCCCAGCTTGTCTCCTCGGCAGACTTGAGGTCGGTATTCATTTACCTTAGGGTATTCAGGTGCCGAATGTCGGGTTATTCAAGCATCATGTTTCCAAATCTACGACTCCCAACACCTCGGTACACCCTACTTGGCGACGACAACGACCCTCACTCGGGCGAGAAGAAATCTTCTGGAAACAGGGCGCGAGGATCTCAATTTTTCACGCACCTGGTCAAGTGCTGGCGAGAGGCGGTAATTTTAGGTCTCTGTATCGTGTGTGCATTTCTCACGTTCGAGCACTCTCAGAAGCCATTTAGAGGGGTGACACGGGCACAAGTCCAAGACTATCGTAAGTATCGTCAAGTCTGAAAGGGAGAAAGTACCTAGGTAGCTCATATTCACAGGTCTTACGTCGCTGGATGATGAGCGCTGGAGACAATATCATTGGGTCTCCGATGTCTACAGCTCCAAAGACCCGGGAGTCAAAGACGCTGTGGATGCGGCCTGGGATCGAATTGTGCCAGCGTTTGGATTTGTAGCTGTCAATCATACGTGGGCTGCGGAGCACAATCTCCCAGCCAGCATGGGCCTTCCTTCGGACTCTTCAAAGGGTGTCTACATTATCGATGCGTCAGTCTCTCCATCCCTACCCTCATGAACACAGTGCAGTGTAGATGTTGACGTTTGTCTCTAGATATCATCAGCTCCACTGTCTCACCATCATCCGCAAGACCCTCACCGAAATCGTTTCGGGCAAGACCCCAACCGTACCAATGCCGCACTCAATGCACTGTTTCGATAGTTTGTTACAATATGTGATGTGTGGCAATTCGGGGGATACTTTGCTGTACACTTGGGGTCGCAACGAGACTGGGGATGGGCAGCTGCGGAAATGTGTTGACTGGGACAGCAGGAAGAAGTGGGCAAGAGAGAATTCAGCGTGCTATGCAGACGGTGATCATCCAATTCCGTTGTTTGATCACTTCAATCACTGCGAGATTAATGATGATGGCATATCAGGTGTTTGGTGAGAGTTTATTTGGTTTCGGAAAGCTGTACAGTAATAGCCCTTGGGAAGTGGCGGGGAGGAATCAGCTTTCTAGAGCAATTCTAAAGATCTAATTCGCTCCAAGACCACAAAAATCACAATTAATCAGATGATGTAGTTCCCGAATTCTCCCCAATAATGCTGCCTTTCCCTTTCAAATCACCGGACCTTTCTCCCGTAGAATGTTTGAGATCCCTCAAAGAAATACAGCTCACCGGTATCTAAGGTCTACAGCTCTCAAGCAATAGAAACCGTATCCCTCTCTCTCTATTACAAAGTATTGTAAAGTGTGACACAGATTTAACAGCTTCGAAGTGTATTTGTCAAGTTATATGAAATTTCCTAATACATGATTCTTCGTTGGGCAACATCAAATGTGCCTTGTCATTGATTGCCTTATATATAATATATCCCGGCCTTGAATTCATATCACTGCAACCCCGACTACACAGCCAAATATGGCTTACCAGCCCTCGGCGATCTGAGTGCCGTCGACATCTTCCTCCTCACGTTTCCAGCCCTCAGCAATTTGAGTACCATCGGCGGAATCCTCACCGCGCTTGAGGGTTTCGCCGATGGGAGAGATGCTGGTCGCTCCTGGATTCTCATCAGCAAAGGTCACAAAGTTGAACTCCCACAATCAATATACCTGCGTGTGGTAGAGCCATGACTTGAGTGATCATGCCAAGAATGGCGAGGGAGACTTGGAAGAAATTCATGATTCCTTGTAGAAGAAGGGTGATGGGAGAGGACTCAAAGTTTGCGTTGTCGAGTTTCTTGCTGATGTGGACTTCCGGATGGTCCGGGGTGCAGCCTCACCCTGTGATATAGGAAGGACTATCTACGGGTAGGGCTTTCATAACTCGCAGCCTAGCTGGCAGTGATCACTCACGTCATATCAAAACGTTGCATTAATCACAATGTGTGATCCCAAATACTGTGCTACACATGAATTTGGGGGCCATGCCATGAAGGTGGAGGAATGGGACATGACTGGCCTTACTTTCTAATCTGAACCCCCTAGAAGCTGACGATGGAGGGTGGTATTATGCCAACACAAAGTTACCTTTCGAAAATTCCTTCCTTCTTAGGTAGGTCGATTTTAGCGCCCAAACTGAGTGGGTGGGAAAATAGGGTCTTGCTCTGGTGTTTGCAAGTATTTCGAGAGGCACAGCAATGTAACATACTGGCGCGCGGCGAAGCATCTGTACTCCACCAGGGTGCACCCCGAGCTAGCTCCATCTAGATGTAAGAAATCCCCAACTGTTGACTGGTACTACACAGTACAGCAGCATGGATGCCAGGTAGCTTGGTCCTCATAAGCGCCGTCAGCCTCTTCGTATAATCAGGCAGCGAATCCCGTGCATGGAAGGCTCAAAACGGAGCGGTTGGCAGGGAATAAAGACCGGGACCAGATTTGTTGGTCCACGTTTCTCAAGTAACGGAAGTACTAGAAACGCTGGCTTAAACAGGTGCGATTTGCAGTTGCTGAATATGGTTGTTCTTTCTGATCACACGTGCCTGTGGACCAAGATCCAGTGAATACGCTAGTAACCTCCAGTACGCAAGTAATATCCAGGAGGAATCTCAGCTCAGGTTGTGAAATCGATGGGCAGATACATTCGGTCGGAATCGATTCCCAGTTCCGAGGAAGTCGAAACCTGTATCTGTCAAACAGCTGTCTCCCCCCTCAAGCGATGTCAGCATCAGATTCAGTTTGAGAGAACCTCCACCGCCTACCACAACCCGGAGAACCAACATTCACTCCATGGAGTCCTCACGACGTCCCCCATTCTTTCTCCAGCCCACACCACTGATTCTACTCTCCCTACTCCTCGTCACCTGCAACATCTCTCTATACATGAAAATCCGGCGGCTGCAGCTCTCAGTCGACGACCATGGTTTCAGTGAGTTGATGAGCTTCGACACGCTCCTAAACCCGCCCCCCCCCAAAAAAAAACCCCCCCACACTAAATATTCGAAAAGCCGGTATATACTCGCGAGGCAAATCGTGGAAACAGTTCCACACCTACACGGAATACAGCAACGTGAACCAATCCATATCAGACATCGCGTGGAGCGGCTTCACCACCAACGGGTTCGTCGCCATCCCGCACCGCGAGGCTGCACGCGCTGGCCTCCCTGCGGCCGAGGACTTTCCCGACGACGGGGAGAAGGGAGTTTACGTACTTGCAGGCTTTCACGAGCTGCACTGCGTGGTATGTGAAACAACTGACCCCCTCCACTCCCCTCCACTCCCCTCCACTCCCCCTTCCAGCAACAACGGTCCAAGTCCAAGTAAGTAACGCGGCGAGCAGATGTACCTGCGGGAAGTGATCCAGGACCTGATGGCAGGCAAGTCCGTGGACGACAAAGCTATCCATATCAATCACTGCTACGATGCGCTTCGGCAAGAGATTCAATGCCGCGCGAGTGATTACCCGCTGTATGCGCCCTATCGGTCGAAGCTGACAGGGGACGGTCAGTTTCGGCTGTGTCGGGATTGGGATGCCTTGACCGAGTTTGCGAAGAAGCATACGGCTTGTTGGCCTACTGGTCATTGCGCGGATCTTGAGGGGCTGTGAACGTAGATAGGTGGGGGAAATGCATAGATTGTTTTGAGCTTTATTAGCACTTGACTTGAGACATGCTGGTTCAATGCTGTGCAGAAAACCTATTGGGTTTACGGAAAGTCTTGGGTAATCCTTTCAAGTAGTTCATTATGTAATTGACTGATCCTTCTAAAATCTTTTTACGTCTACACATGTAAGACTACACGAGAGAACTGCTTGTTTCACTTCAGCATGGCACTGGGGAGATGCGCCTTTTCGTGATGAAGTGGTCGAGGAGCGGCTGGACCATGTAAGCATGGCTCTTACTTAACTTACCTAGGTAACAATCATTGGATTCTGCATTATTCCCCGCGCTTGCGAGATGTGTTTTACATTTTTGGCACGACATGGAAGAAATTCTGTACACAGCATGTGTTTGGGAGTCCATCACAACAGGCTAGTTACTTAAATACAGGCAGCAAAGGACCATTGCGAGACATCCCAGAGCTTCCTTCAATACTGCCGCATCTCACTCCGAACATAAATTGCTCCACTCACCGGCTTCACCCGTCCCACCAAATAATCTGAATCAGATGGTCCAACGACGGAAGTATGCAACGCCCCCTCCGTCGGCGCATAGCGACTCCAATCAGAAGTCAGCGCTTTGTGAGACTGACTACTGACACCATCGAGCCGGTAGACACCTGCTTCCAGGCTCGCCTCACTTTTCAGCGAGCGCGTTGTAAAGGCGGATTTGATGCCGCTGATTAGCGAGCCAGGCGAAATGGCAGTGAAGAAGGTGCGCATGGGAGCGCGTAGCGCAGGTAGACATACTACCATGAGTCCTAGACCGCATTCTATCATGGTCCAGAACAGGAGGTAAGTGATAATTTCTGTCAGATATTAGTATTCGCGGGTGAGCAGGGGATCTATCGAGGATCAATCGGGGAGAAGATCCGTACTTTCGCCGTCGGATTGGGCAAACGCGTTGACGACGTAGATGATGTAGATGGCCATCCTTGCGCCCGAAGCCCCGATTGTGCTATCCATGATGTCAGCCACAGCTCCAACTTGCTATCCAAGAAAAGGTACAGTGCCCTGACAAGTGACAACTTACAGTATACCGACTAGAAAGATGGCGATGACACTCAGTCTCTTGCTGACAGCCATGTGCAGCCCCCAAATTTTGGGGATGGGGAGCGACCAGATGAAACAATCCATGATGAAATCAGAAATAGCGTATGCTTCGAGAAACTGCAGCTGCGCAGAACAATGCTCCGCGACGAGAGCCACGGGAGCCCAAGCGTATGCAGGCCGAGCTCCACACAGGAAGATGGCCCCGAATCCGAAGCTCAAAGTCCAGAGGATGACTATTACGATCATGGAGGTTGTGATGGTATTAAAGGTGTCTTTGTTTGTCTTACTGACGCAGAAGATCTTTCGGTAGAAGAAGAGGATGCTCAGCTTGAGCGACCCGAAGGCGAAAACTCCAATGAGGTCGAAGAAATACTGGATCTATAACAAGCAGTTAGTAATGTTTTCCGTTGAGTAGCCCAACTTCGATTGACTAATACGTACTTGCTGAAGAATGATTTGCTCGGGCGAGGTGAAGAACAGATATGAGTCTGGGCTTGGATCACTTGAGAGAGGGAGATGCCCCCCCAACGCCTCCTTCGAAGTACCCCATATCAGGAGCCCCGCCATAGCAATCTCAAAGATCTGGGTACAATTAATTGGCGTGATTTTGAACTGGGAGGAATATATTGCGTGTGCATACCAGCGCTGGAATACATAGCCAGTCATCCCACCAAAACTGACTCTTCGCCTTGGCTCTAGTGTAGAAACGTAGAGCTACACATATGGCGCCGAGGATTGGAAAGAAGATGCTGATGAAGATAATTGATGCAGGCGTGGTATAATAATCTGTCATGACTGGAGGGCTGTCCATATTGACGCCAGTGTTTGTTTGGAAACCGGGAACAGCTGTGAGGTCTTGTGGAGCGGCAGGAAGCTTGCAACTCAAGCGATGCCAGTGCTGCACGAACGAAATACTTCCCCGCTGTTTCACGGTGCCTGACGAAGTAAATCAGAAAAAGAAAGAAAAACGTTCGACCCATGGAAGAATAAAGTCACCCGAGAATTTGATACGTGTAACGATAAGCATGGGGTCCGTGGGGACTTTTTTTTCGAAAAACTCCCAAGTACAGTAAGCATTTAGCCCGCGGAGGGGTTCACAGGCTCGGTCTTGTTGGCACCTCATATTTTGGCTGCCTGGCCACCGGAGATTCTCGTAGCTGACTGGTGGGTGGTAGTACTGCTGCATGCAGTCAGCAGCACACCAGCAGGGCATCAGTCAACCGACCAACGGCCGACGTACGGTGACCGTTTCGATATGGGTACTTCTTATACTTCTGCATACTTTTGCAAGTATTTCATAACTTGGACATAGGTACATCGCATCAAGGTGTGGAAGACAAAAGTACCCTAGATGGGGTCTGACGCGCAAGTGGCGTTGGGCTTTCGCTCCGGAGTTGGGGGCTGAGGGTAACGCAACAGCGGGCTGGGGCGAGGTGCATATTCAAGCTTGCCAGAGTGCCACATCCACATCCTACCGTGCAACTGTGCCTCCTGTGCAACTCATATTATTGATCGCCTTCCTGATATGGAGATATGCTGTCAGTGTCCGGCAAATTGAGTCACATTTCCGTACACTCCGCGGAGATTTAGAAGGCTTCTATCTATCTCCTAAGCATTATCACATCTTAAATAATAAAGGACTATTACTACTCTCTAATTGGATTTGAAATTAGCTTAATAAGGCATTAATGATTTATAACGGAACTTTTAACAATATTACTACTATATAGTTAAAAGAGATATTATTTTTAGCTACATAGTATTTAATACCACCGATAATAAATATTAAAAACATGAAATTTATAATTAACTACACTTTATAATTATATCGTATTCTTAACTATTCTAGTAGAGTTTGGCAGCAAAGTTAAGATATAAAAACAACTTGAACTAGTGTAGCTTAGTAGTTGTTAGGCGGTAGCAGTGGCCCGTGGGTGGCCTGCTATTATGATGGCTGCTCTTCTCCCTGATTGGGTTGGTGGATGGCATAGGCAACGACAATGCCATACCCAGGAGGAAGACTCCGAGACCCCGTGTCATTTATTACGACATTTTGTTGGTGTGTGTGGGAACGTGTCGTTTACTTCGGTGTAGACTACGGACGGGACAGTCAAAAATTAGAGCGGCTGATGTGACAACGGCTGGACCCCTGCCAAAAGCAACCAACACAAACGCATCCCCGCCCCAGCTGCGCCTCCCAACTTCGACTTTTATCGTCAACATCTTCTGCGCATCTTCTTACCCTCCCTTTCATCTTCCCTCCCGTCTCATTCACGTGGCGTCAAACTTGCCATGGCTGTCCTTCAAATTTTTCTGACCACAGTGCTTTTGGCCGCCCTGCTGACGCTTGGTGGCGCCATACGCCGTTTGTTCCTTCATCCCTTGGCTCATATTCCTGGCCCGAGACTTGCGGCTCTCACCTGGTGGTATGAATTCTATTTCGACGTCATTCAACCCGGCCAATATATTTTCAAAATACACGAGCTGCACAGAAGATACGGTAAGCCCAATACGTGCGCACATGTGGTCCACGGTGCAGCATCAGATTCACTGACATGCCTCGCAGGACCAATCATCCGGGTCACCCCTGACGAGATTCACATCTCTGATGTTGGATTCCTCGACACCATTTATGCCCCCTCTTTTTCGCCGAGAGACAAGTATCAGTACCAACTGAGATCTTTGCGGGTTCCTGGTGGAGTTGGCACCACTCCCAGCGTCGATGTCCATCGCAAACGACGTGAAGCTCTCTCTCCCTTCTTCAGCAAACGCAATGTCGTCTCCCTCGAGCCGATGATTACCGAGAAAGTCCAACAGCTTTGTCAATTGCTTTCAAAACATGCCTCCGAACAGACGCCAGTCAACCTCTCGGATGTCTTCTTCGCCTTTTCCAATGAGTAACTTTAGAAGATCCCTTCGAACTCGGACGAAGAATGATCCTAACAGAAGCTAGTGTTGTCAATAACTTTCTGTTCTCCCATAGGACAGACGTCCTTTCGGATGAACAGAAAGCCGGCAAATTACGCCATAATAGCTACGAGCTTATGACGGGAAGTCATCTCAACAAGCACTTCCCATTTATTCCCGACTTCCTGGAATCACTCCCAGAGTCCATCAGCAGGCCTATCATGCCACCTGGATTGATAGATATGCTAGACCTATTTGATGTATGTCTTGCCCTGGAAATTATTTGCATCATGTTCTAACACTAAATACGCAGCGAGTCCGAGCCGAACTAGTAACCATTATCAAAGCCAAAGCTTCTGGGGCCGGTAGCGATTCGTCGGGTGCAAAATCTGTATATTATAATGTGCTCGACAATCCTATTTTGCCCGCACCAGAGAAGTCTTTACTCCGGCTTGAGCAAGAAGGTGCACTCTTGGTACTCGCAGGCACTGAATCACCGGCCAAGTCTCTCAACATGGTATTCTACCACCTGCTGGCCAATACACAGATCATGAGCAAGCTACGCGAAGAACTCAGCACCGTTGAACAACCAGCGTCGTGGACCCAACTTGAGCGACTGCCATATCTGACCGCCGTCATCGAGGAAGCCCACCGTCTCTCCTTCGGCGTCACTGCCAGAACAGCACGTATCGCGCGGCAAACACTTACATACACCCCTACATCTCATGCAGCTTACTCGTCTTCGAACATGGGAAAGTCCTTCAAGATTCCCGCCGGCACCCCCATGAGCACAACTACCTTGAGCGCCCATACGGCACCGAGTGTTTTCCCCGACCCGTTCGTCTTCGACCCGGAGCGCTGGCTCGGCGAAGAGGGCCGCAAGCTGCAGAAATACCAGATGTCATTTGGCAAGGGAAGCAGGAAGTGCCTTGGCATCGAGCTGGCGCGCGCCGAGATGTATCTGGTGACTGTGGCGCTGGTTCGGGGCTTTGATATGAAGTTGTGGAAGACTGAGGCGAGAGATGTGGCATTTGGTCATGATTATCATGTTTCACTGCCGAGTATTGAGTTCAAGGGGTTGGAGGCTACGATGACTGCCCTGTGAGGAAGTGAAGTGAAACATGGTTTCGAGGGGTTTAAGTATGAATTACTCCGCGAAGAATTTGCAATGTTAGATTTTGGGTATCAATGCCGGGCACAGTTGCGGGTAATGAAAACAAGACATGGGAGCCTCATTCGTATAGAAATTCATGTCTACTTGAAATTTTGTGATACTGAGTAGGTGCACATGTGGGTTCGTTCTTAATCCGTATTCAACCCGAAGGCGTACAGTATAGCACTGGCTCCTTATTAGTCAGGGGTAACAGTCTGTCCAGTTTAATTGAATGTACCGCGAGCCTTACCGACCTCGGTATGGCTCAGGACCCACGAGACTGCTAGTATGGCGTAGCACGGACCGCAACACAGGTGTTATAGAACAACATGAGGCAGCGGTCTCGGTCATGTTATCACACGTGCTTACATACTGCGTGATCTATGAACGGATTGTGAGTTACGGAATTGGCGGCTAACTGAGAAGCATAAGTTCCACTGCTAATGGAAGCTTGCTCTCGGATCTGAGCTGCTGTGGGGCAGTTGACGCTCGACTGGGATCTTCGGAAGCTTAATGCATTGGATCTTGTAGGTGCGGGCATTAATAATAATGACAGACGTGGCTGGAACTGGTTGTGGTATGATCCCTGAATTGACGGTGACCTTGAAACCAACACGGACCTTGATCGATTTCCCCATTGTGCCGAAGCTCCTGGATGAGGCAAGCTCGTTTCGAAGTGGCTGACCTCGTGACGCCGAGGCATCACGTCGTCCGAAGTCTGAGTGCGCGTCACGACCCACAACCTGGAAGTGGAGCTTCCATCCACGCATCTGCACGAGTTTTGTGGATTCAACGTGTGTTGAGAGATATATCTACAACGTTCCGGCTCCTGGCTCTGAATTCTGTTTCTCACCCTTCAAGTTACCTTTTCCCGACCCCACTGTAAATCTCAGCCTGTAGTTTGTCGGTTTCTGTGCCCCTTTGCTTCGCGATGGTGAGTATTGGCAGCTCGTGGATCTGCAGTCGTTCAAGCACTGACGTGGCATAGGCTCAGGCTCAAGAACAACAATATGTCAGTCGGCCCTCGCTCTCACTGCGAGAGTGGCTTAACCTGCCATTCCGACTGTTCATATGGGGTGAGTCGACAGCCCGACCATACATTCACTGGCCATACTGGTAACGTTGAGAAGACTAACAATGGCCATGACCACAGCACCGCTCCAATTGTCACTCAACCTTACCCGCGGCATCCTCACAGCGATCTGGCGCGGGCTCCCGCTGCGGCCATACATAGTCTGCGCTGGGATCCGCATGTTCATGTACACCTTCTCCCCGGCCCAGATCCAGCTCCTGGCCCCGTCCACGCTGGACACGTACAAGGCCTGGGTGCGCAGTCGCCGCTCCGACGCCCGCAAGTCCGGCGACACCGAGCTCATGGAGCAGCTGAGGGAGGACATCGAGGTCCTGCCCGACGGCAGGTCCCACATCCTCTGGATCGGCGACCGGCACAAGGCAACCAAATTTGTGTACTTTTTCCACGGTGGCGGCTACATCGCGCCCGCGGGCCCGGGACACATGGAGTGGTGTCTGCAGGCGTATGTCCTGGCAAACAGGCACCAGACGGGACAGACCAGCAGTGCCAGCAGCAACGGCAGCCGTGAGAAGATCGCCGTGGCCGTGCTGCAGTACACCCTGACGCCGCTGGCACAGTTCCCGACCCAGATGTGCCAGGCCGCCTCGGGGCTGGCTCACCTGCTACAGAGTGGGATCCGGCCCTCGCAGCTCGTAGTGGGCGGCGACTCGGCGGGCGGCAACCTCACGCTCCAGCTGCTCAGCCACCTGCTTCACCCGCACCCGCGGGCCGAGAGGATCGCGCTGGACGAGCCGCTGGCCGGCGCGTTCATAGTGAGTCCCTGGGTGAGCCAGAAAACGTCGACGAGGTCGTTTGTGGATGGGCGGCCGTGCGATATGATCAGCAAGGGCATCTTTTATCACCCCAACCGGGACATGTTCCAGAAGAAGCCCACTGGTCTGCTGGGTGCGCTGTTTCCGAACTGGCGGCTTGTCGAGACCGATGAGTTCCGGGAGGGGAAGGGGTGGGCGTTCGCAGCGGATGTCGATGAGAAGTGGCTGGATGGCATGGGGGGTATTGTTAGGAAGGTCTATGTCACGTGTGGCAAGCAGGAGATTCTGAGGGACCAGGGGATCGAGGTCGCTGAGAGGATTCGGGCTAGAAATGCGGATGTGGAGGTCAACCTGGAGGTTGCTGAGAAAGAGGCGCACGACTTCATCATGCTGGAGATGCAGAACCAAGTAGTGGGGGACGCCACGACAAGGATGAGGAACTGGTTCACCCGAGTGTGGTCTTGATCCCTCCAAAGTCAAGATTGGTTTTCTATTTTTCTCTGAAAAGACAGTCGGACACATCAGCCTGGTGAATTTTGAGGAGTTTAGCGGAAGATGGTGAATGCTCGAGCCCCAAAACATACTTAAGTAAAGCAGTGCTCGTATGCCCTGCGGAAATCCAGATTTCATTGATATGACTTCTGGAACGCAGCAGACATGTGACAGTCTCAATATTATGCACGGAGTATCGAGGTAGTCGAGAGTCAACTGGTTCATTCCGCCTTGTTGGCACATTCAATGTTGACTCGAAGTTTGAACAGGTTTTCAAGGTCTTTTTTTCCGGCTTCTAGCAGGGTTCTGCCTACCTGAATCCTAGATTAACAGGTACTCAGTTGCGAATGGACGGCGGAGAAAAAAAAGAAAAAAAAAGACTGACAATGTCCGTTTTTACTTTCGTATGTAATCTTGGGGGCAGGGGCTCAGTGTTTGGTTATGGATTGGCCCCGTCCTAATTATTTACACTGTGACTTGACGGAGAGAGCCTATTTCTTGGTTTCGCTACACAAGCATAACCCAGACTGAGCATTTTGTTGCTGTCCAGATGTCATGCGCGGAATTGTCTTGGATCTGCCCAGTGTTGACTTCTACTTACAGGCACGCAGCAAAAGCTCCCTAGCTTTGCTGCCGACTACTCTATCCCTATCCCAGAAAACGTAGCCCCACTGTCTTAATTCGCCCGGAATATCATCGCCATATCTATTGCTATAGGTCCCCTTCCACGTCAGGCACCAGCAGAAAGGGGGTCCCGGCTTGGTGGTGGTACGGGCTCCAGGGAGTCACCCAGGAAGAGCAACGGCTCCTGCTCATCTTGGCGCACGTCATTCGGGGAGGGATGTAGCTCGCGTCGCTTTAAGCCATCGGCGACTGCTGATAAAATGTCCTCGAGAAGCCATTTAGCCACGTTGTCTATAACCAGTCTGAACCGGGCATCTCGGTCGCCTTCTGGTAGCGCGAAAATTTGAGGAAGTACAGTAGGCCCCTGGAGACCGCTCTCTGTATGAAACAGTGCATGTGAACTAGAAATTAGATCTCGTTAGACCAAGCGGTTTCAATATTGAGAACGGAACACTCACGATCATCATCCTGGATATCGTTGCCGTCCTTGAAAAAGGGTACCTCTCCCCTGTGCCGTTCATCATAACGTAACAGATCGTCTCTCATATTGTCAAAAAGATGTTCGATCATCTGTGTCATGTGCTAGAAGATCCATGTCATTTCTTCGACCTCCCATGGCTCAAAAGTCTCGTAGAACATGCATGCTACTTCCCAGCAGTCAACAGACGCAGGGTCCTTATCTGGGTCAATGCCGCAGCCGAGATGTTACACTATATCTGAACACGGTAGAGTGCCCGCACAAGACGAAAGGCTTCAGACTTCAAAGTTGCTCGGGCGTTTTAGGAGGTATCCTTGGCGGCCCGCGTCAATGATGGCTTCATCTTGTGGTGCGAAACCATCCACTTGCTCTCCATCTTTATACGGTGCCAGCCAAGAACTCGTGAAATGACCATCCCCGCTGTCAGAAGAGGAGACAGATCTGGAGGATGAGAAGACGTCGCGTTCGGGGAGTGGAGCGGGTTCCCCGAGCCCTTCATCTAGTTGTTGGCAAAGGTTTCCAAGGACCAGGTCGGAGAAATACATAACCAACGGCTTCACTACCGACAGGTAGTATTGGCTAGGGTCATTTCGACGAGATGTCTCTCGCGAAAGTGTTTCACGGGCAACGCTCCTTGAGCCCATGACGTTCGAAGGTCCAGGACCTTTATCATGTTAGATTGTACAACGAGTACGAGTTAATTTCAAACGCTGCCGATAGTGTAGTGCCTCAAAATTTGAACAGGAACTAATGACACAGAGTGTTATAGATTGTGGGACCTATGGAACCTACAACTTGACAGGTCTTTCCTTCTCTGTCTTCTTGGGCGGCCCTGAGTCAACTTTTGAAGTGGTATGGGTAACCAACATATCAACAAAAGCAGGCCCTATGGATGTGTTGAGAGCCGTTCATAGCATCAGCTTACGGTCACGGTCCAAGTACTGCCTGTGCCGAGCCGGTGAGGCACGTACCGCTGCACGGAGATCCTCTATGCCGCGCCCAAACTCGAATATCCTCAGGCGGATTTCCGGTGGCAGCCCCTCGAAGGTCGGCTCCAGAAAGTGCTGATAACCTGCGCAGAGTTTGTCATGATCCTGAGATTGTAAGTCGTGACGCTTGTTACTGATAGGCTCTGTGACCTCGCCACCGTCACCATCCCCAGAATGGCAGCTTCACGGCAGGCTGGTCTGGCGTTTGACTACCGGTTCATGGGCAAGAGGGCCAGAGAAACGACCATGTCTGCGGCCGAAACGACGAGGAAAGACACGGTTCTTGATGAAGTGACGCATGTTTTTGTTGCCTGTCCCGCAGATGCGATCGAGCACTTAGGCAGTCGGGCACACTGTGGTCCTCGATTCGTGCTTGTGTCGGAGAAAAGAAATCGGATTATGCCAGCCAGTTAGCAAAGACCTAGACCTAGACCCTACCTAGGTACGTGCCTAGGTAGTAAGCAAGATTATATATAGACTATATATAATTTTTATTTCCTCTACTAAGCTACAACTAAAGTAAGTATCCTACAACGATAATATATAATATCTATTTTTAGATAAATGTAGTAAGTTTCATTATATCGTAAATTTTATAGTAACGCTCTAATTTATTTTTATAAACTTATCTAGATAGAAGCCGTTATTTACTATAAGTAAGTAAGGCGTTATACTATTATCCTCGTAGTCGGAGATACTTACTAACTCTAGATATAAATTATATAAATAGGTACCTCCTCTTATAAAGAGTTTTTAGTATGATTAACCCTCCTTCTTTTAACTTAATTAGTACCTAAGAGTAACTTTTTATCCCCTACTTATACGCTCTGCGCGCCTACTTAGTTATACGTAAAGTTAGGGGTAGAAGGCCGCTAGACCTAGGCGCGAGCCTCGCTCTTAGCTTCACTATACATAGTTTATTTATACTAGTTATATAAAGGTTAACGCTATTATAGTTTAAAGGTTAGTCTAATATTATTAAATAATATATAAAGGTATTATTTATATCCTAACTTGGACTTTTAAAGATAAATAACTTAAAATAGAAATATTAAATAATTACAATTAATTTATTTTAGCTTTTAGTTTAACCCGTTAATATATATTATATTAGTAAAATAAACTAAGATAACCTTATTATATAAAGTTACTATAAAGTAATTAAAGAAACTACTAAGGTAAGTTTAAGTAATATTACTTTATTAGGTTATTTAAATATATAGTTTTAAAAGCTTTAAATTTAATATTAAATTAATTATATATTAGTAAAAGCTATTAAGCTTAAAGATTACTATATTATTATAAATAGTAATGGAAATAGAAATTTAAAAAGGAGTTATATTTATACCATAATAGCTTATTAATATAAAGAAGCTTTAATTATAATAATGAAAGTTGATATTTTTTAAAGATAGTAAGAAGCTTTTAATTAAAATATTAGTATATTTAAATATTTAAAATAATATTATTTAAGCTTAAAAAGGTTTAAAAATTAGAACTTACGCTAAACGTTATAATAATATATTATACATTATATAATTTATTATATAATATATAATGAAGGAGTTTATATAATTATATAATTAGTATATAATTATAACTCTACTTATATATAAAGATACTAAAACCTTAAATACTTGTAAGAAAAGGTTAAACCTAGATATTATTCTAAGATATAGAGAAAACCTACTATAAATAAGCTATATAAGTAGTTATACTACTATATAGATTTTTA